>CM076578.1:580838311-580930994 GCA_034641835.2 Pinus albicaulis | reverse complement strand
TTTTTTTTTTTTAAAGTTGGGCTAATAATTCTCTTTCTGATCTTCCAAGTCACACTAGGTGCAAGAAGAGAGCATACTTAAGAAATTACTGAACCAATAACTCTCTTTTCTGATCCTCCAGATCACACTAGGTGCAAGAGGAGAGCATACTTCAAGAAGTTATCAAGTTTTCCCTTCTTTTATTATTTTGTTTTTTTTTTTTTAGAAATTGGCTACCTAGTTACACTTCCCTGGCAACGGTGCCAAAATGTTTGGTCAATTTAGTGTGTCCTAAATTGCTACATTTAATTTGTCAATCCGGGATTCGTAAGCTGATGAAGTGCGGCGCACTATATGTGCAAGATAACCTATTTCTTAACTTTTTGTCGTTTTTGGTTTTCTAATGTGAGATGGAAATTATAAAACAAGTATGGTTATGATTGTTTAAGGAAATGATATCCTCTATAATGATTTACCAACTTGAAACTTAAAAAGGAATTTGAAACATACAATGACAAAACTTGAAAGGAAATGAAAATGCGCTGCTGAAATAAAAATGTGCTGCTAGTCTAATGAATCAAAACAGTGAACTATTGAGCATGAAAACCAAATTATCCTTGCTGCTGTCTAAACACAAAAGAAATTATGCTGAAAGAAATCCAAAAGTTGCAACAAAGTAAATCTAAATCAAATTACATCAACCTATCTTCTGATCCCTCATCATTACTCCAGCTATGATTTTCGGAGGTAACCATAAACAACTTGAGTAACCTGATATCTAACTTGCAGAAAGTAAACTAATATCAAACTACACATTCATAATTCAATCCCTCACCATCAGTCCAGCTGTGGCTTTCGGAGGCAACTGAAGATGTTATGAGCAGTTTAATATATCTAAATTCGCAGAAAGGAAACTAATATCAAACTACACATTTCATAATACAATCCCTCACCATCAGTCCAGCTGTGGCTTTCGGAGGTAACTGAAAATGACATGAGCGATTTAATATATCTAAATCTAACTACTGAAGCAAATGTGCAAGACTGAAATAAACAAAGCAATCTTGAAATTAAACGAAACTAAGAAAAACAAATTAGCAATGAAGAGACAATAAAATTCCATAATGCATTATTCAGATTATGCAAATGCAGAGTACGCCTGTTATAACCTGGAAACGAAAATACTTGATCAGTGATTAATAGCATAAAACATGAAAAATAGTAAAATGGAAAGTATGAAAGACTATAAACAGAAATTAAACATATATACCATGAAAGATGCAGTGTATAAACATGTGAATGGATTATGGCACAATGAGCTTAAAAGAAATAAAACAAGAACTATACAATAATGCACAGAACCTTGGCAAGTGCAGGGGCCCTCTACACCAGCCTTGGCAACGATCTTCAAGTACGAATTACGTTTGGAAGCAGTCTTCTTATATTAAAATGTAGTCATAACAGAAAGGTGATATTACGGCACAAGTGCAACGTAATTACATTGCAGAGCAGACTAATAAAAGATAACAGAGACTAACATAGAATAATCTAATATGCGTATACAAACGCGTTATTTATAACAAAAGAAATATAACTGATTCCTAGAGTTTATGCTGATGGAGAACACGTAGACCGTTACGTCCATAGATCTAGGATCATGGCCGTATTGAAGAGTAAATCTATGAGGAGTGGATGTTTGAATTTGGCTATGGAGCCATGTACAGAATTTTATTTGTCCTCCGCAATTCAGAAACGGCCATATGAACCTTCACGTGACACGAAACAGAGTCCTGTCACTGTGGGACTCTACGGTTGACTTCCATTTGGACACCTTTGACTGCAGCTTCTTTAGATGAGTTTGCTCGAGCCAATAGGACACGAACCATGTCCACATCATTTCTGACTTGCCCATGTGGCTCGTTTTCCCTGTAGACACCTGTAACATAGAGTTTCACAAAATGGCTGCGAAAAGTTGCAGCAGCTGCGGAAAGTGGCAAGATTCGCGACTAAATGCAGAAAAATCTAAATCAAGCAATGAGACACAAAAATATGTTAAAGCATGTGTTAGATGCTCTTTTGCAATTAATATACAATGATATTGACAACTTGGAAGGTTCGAGTGGATTGAAAAAAAGGTATAGAAAAGTGTATGGAGAAAATCAGGATTTGAGACTCAACACTACCTCAAAATCAAATGCAGCATCAACAGATAAAATTAATCTAATAGAAGTAACCTTGGCAACAGGAGAAAAAATATCACCAAAATCAATTCTTGGTAATTTGGAATAACCTTTTGCTACCAACCCAGATTTGTATTTCTTGACCTTGACTTCTGCATTCATCTTCTTCTTAAACAACCATTTTCTCCCAAAAGGCTTCCTTCTAGCCGGTAAATCCACCAGATCTGATGCCTTATTTTTGTGCAAGGATGCCATTTCATCAAATTTTTCCTCCTTCCATAGTTTTATATCCTTTGAATCCACCGCCTCCATGATAGTTTTGGGATCATTGTCAAAGATAGTTAAATTAAAATTTGAACAGAAAGTACATGGAATATACCTTTCTGACTGCCTGCTTTCTCGAACTGATCTTCTCACAGCTAGAGTTTTTGGTTCCTCCTCTTCTAAATATTCTTCTGTTGTAGAGTCTGATTCTTCCTCCTTTATCTTAAACTCTATCTTCTTGGGTTCCTTTGGTAGGAATTCATGTTTAACAACACCTTTCACCTCTCTAAAAACCACATCTTAGACGTACACAACCTTCATTGTTTCTAGGTTCCAAATATTGTAACCTTTTAAACCATCCTTATACCCAATAAAGATGCACTTTTCAGATTTATTATCCAACTTGGTCCTTCTCTTCTTCAGAACATGTACATATGCATCACAACCAAATACCCTCAGATGTGAAAGAGAGGGTTTCTTACCAGTCCATACCTCACATGTATTCTTATCCTCCAACACTGATGAAGGTGATTTTTTAACCATGTAACATGTGGTATCCACTGCCTCTACATAGAATTATTGTCCTAACTCAATACCACTGATCATGCTTCTTGCCTTTTCCATCAATGTTTTATTCATTCTTTTTGCAAATGTTGTTTGATGAGAGGTATGTATGGAGTAATGCCATGCTATACACGCTTCTTCCGAACTCTTCAAATTCATTCTTTGAGAACTCTCACCATTTTTTGTCCTGCGACACCTTTAAATTTCCCTATTTATTCTCTGTACAGTTTTCACAAAGCCTTAAATTATTTAAATCTGTCAAAGACTTCCAAATTTCGTCCTCGAGAAAAATATATCCATGTATTCCTTGAGAAGTCATCTATGAATGTTCGGGAAATAACTCCCTAGAGGTTTTTTGGGTCAAAACCTCCACAGATCATGGCATGCTATTCAAGAAGGACTCACACAACCGTACTTGTATGATAAAACCTAGATAACATCGATAGTAGAACTCACCCGTAATCCTACGTTTGATGTAGATCCCGCGGGGTCCAAACCCCGAGCAACCCTTCTTCCTCGCTAACCTGAAAACCAAGAAGAAAACGTGCACGGAAATCTAGTTGTACAACATATATTTTTACCCTAAATGTCGGTGAAAACCATGTGAAACATCATATAAACAATAATAAATGCTTAAATAATAACCTTTTCACATATGCAAGCGAGATATTAACACGTGAATTCGGGAACAAGATGGTTCTTCTTTATTATGAACAGCATATATAGGTAATAAAATGTGGAGAGATCACCGAATCCTTCCACGATCTTCGAACGGACCGTCGTCCGGATCCGTCCCGCCCTTGCCTGTTAAGATACTTTCAAGACTTGTACACTCGAGATAGCATATAAATGGATGAACATCTCCCGGAAACAAGGGTTTTCTGTAAATACGGGAAAGTGCGGGAGGCACGGGAAATCAGACTTGAATTGGGATTCCAACAGAGTATAATATCTATATAATTTCTCTCTCCCTTAGGCCATGCACATGAGGGGCTTTTATACTCCCTCAAAGTAGTTTCAATCAGTTGGAAATAGTTGGCCACGTGCTGGGGTGGTTGAACTACTGGAGTAACCATCAACCCAGCTCAAAAATAGGGAATTTTTATATATATTTTTAATGATTTTAATGGCATACACGGAAAAGTACATGTGGACTCGCGTATACACGTGGAAAAGTTTGGGCATACCCGCGTATGGGATTTTTAACACTATTTTTTATGAATTTTATTCAAGTCTGTGGGAATGGGTGCCCAAAGCCATAGAGACAATCATGAATCACATGAGGGTGAAAAATGATGCTATAATAGATGCCCCCTAATATATGAGGTCAGAAGGGGTACATAATGGCCGAAATGTATTATGCACATAGAAAGAACTTCGCAAGGACAACAAAGGACTTCACCAGATTTCAGCATGCCAAAAACCAATGAAAGAAAACAGAGAGTCAACTCATGCTGAGGCATGCATACCCATGCTCAGTCAAAAATACATCATATCGAAAGTACATAATAGATCCAAAATGTATACAAGTATAGCTGAACTGAAAGTACACAATGAATCATTTGAGCATGGCTCGGAAGTACAAGTTAGAATCAATGTCTAAGTATCACATATAGAAAGTTGATCAATGATGCTGAAACTAGATGTCTGATCATATAAGTAACTGAATCTCCAAGTACCAAATCATAAAAGGTGGAATAAATGGTACAAACATGCAACTCAGGAGCCAACATATAGGATGTTGCTGTACTGACACTATGACATATAAGGGTGAACGACATCACTGGAAAAAGCTGAATGGACTGTCAAAAGTGAACCGAAAAATGCTGATGCAACCCGAGGTCTTCACCGATCACTATGGCACAATTCTACACAATGGGAATAAAGGAGCTGAAGTGGACCATGTGAGAAATCGTTGGATTACCGGTCAATAATGTATACCGTTAACCAACACGAGACAACCCACCAATAATGAAAATGAGTTTCAAGGTGCCCCAGTACAATCTAACAAGTGCGAATGAATGAGTTGAAGTCTAACACTTGAAAGAATCTATCGATCAGGAGGCAATGATGAGTCCCCACTATCGATAGCGAAGAGTCTGCCACTGATGACTGCAAACCCTAAGGTACTGACAAAAAGACTCTAGACCTTATTCCCAGAGCAATGAGTCGGAGTTGATGGGAAAAGATCTGCTGGAAGGAAGGCATTAAGGCATCCCACATCATTCCAGCGCGAGTGTAACCCGCAGGCCAAGATTTGGAAGGAATCGGACGAAGTAGAGTGATGGAACCAAAACCGAAGTACGTTTCCGACATGCACAAGATGAAGCTAGCGCACGGAAGAAACCCTCTGAACCAACCAATAATGAAAGCTAACACAGAGGCGAGAAATCCACTGATAGGGTCAAATGGAAATCAAGGTACTGCATGAATCCCAAGTGTGATAATGTATGCTGACGTGGAACACAGGGGAAACCACTCAGTCAAAGACCCATAATGATGATCAAATGCTGAGCACAAGGTCACCTATCAATGATGGAAATAGGGCCAGGGTGCGGCTCTAGGTTTTCTCTCAGAGCAATGTGTCGTAGTCGATAAGAGACAAACCTGCCAGCGAGAAGTCAATGGAGACCCTCTCAAACCAGCACGAGCAGAAGACCAAAACATCTGATGTGATAGAACAAGATACTGACAAAACCGGGAAGGCCGTCTGAATAATGAGTCAAGAGACACCGCAGAATGGTCGACTCTGGTTAGACTTCCCTTGAACAAAAGCACAACTCGTGATGACTATGGCAGTAAAAAGTGACACTGTATAAGTCTGTTATGCAGGAGGCAAAAACAAACTCTCCATATGATTGGAAGAGATAACCAACCGGAGGAGGACTGACTAGTGAAACAAGGAAAAGGCTGAACCTAGGTCAAAACTAAAACCATCCCAAATGGAGGAAATATATAAGTGTATGTGCTTTGTTCAAGGGTGACAAAATGACACTGTACTGCCATCAAATTATGAAGTTATATCCCGTTCCCGCTCTTTTTGTTATATTTGATTTTTTTGTCTTTTTCAAATAAGCCTGAAAAAGAATAAAAGAATGCTATGGTACAATGGATAGAACTATTGAACCTCTAATTAAACTAAGAGGGGGGGTGAATCAGTTTAATACATCCCTGATTTTTTAAAACTTTTCATTAAACTTATTTACACCTTCATTTCATATCCAATTTAATGTGAGAGTAATATTCAAATGTAAGCAGCAAGTGTTAGTATAATATAGCAGTAAACATAATATGAGAGCAGCAGATATTAAGCAGATGATACATATCAGATCAATACATAAATATCATGCACAGAGACACCAGATATAAGTGGAAACCCATAAAGGGAGAAAACCACATCTTATTATTGTTGTGATGCAAAGGCAAGCTCCAACTCCCTCTCACCATTGTTTTCTGCAGGCACCTACCTACAGGAGGCTCCAACCTCAATTCTTCAAGCTACAACTTGCAAGGAAGCACCAACTCCCTTCAATTTTTTGTAGGCACCAACCTACAGGAGGCTTCAACATCAGTCAGCTACAACTGACAGCTATCAAGCTGCAACTTGATAGGGAAGCTCCAACTTCCTCAAATTAACAAACTAAATGTTTGCTAATTTACCTCAGATATCAGCTATGTTCTGTAGCTTCTCTTTCTGCTCTTCTTTTAGTCTTCTCTGCCTTACACTTCTATACTCTGCCTTCTCTAGATTTTCTCTCTCTCTCTCTTCTTGCATATCTATATGATATTATTTATAAGAATTTTCTTGTGACTGTTAGCATTCCTCAAAGAATTTGGAATGGATAGCCATACCTCTTCGCTTTCTTCCTTTTCATTTCTTTTCCAGCTCACTCAAAAAAAAATGTAACTGTAGGTGCTTATTTTAATATTACAGTGGGATCTTTGTTTTTCCTCCGGAGACTTGCCAATGCATCACAAAAATATAAATAAATTAAAAATATTTACATTTAATTACAATGAGAGCTCCAGCTCACTCATACAACCTTTTGGATCGCTGCGCATTTGTCTTTTCTTTGACTGTGCTTTATCTCTTTTCTGCTCTGTTTGCTTTTCTGTCCTCTGCTGAGGTGTAACTGCTGCCTTTTAAATCTGGGCATATTCCAATGTATTTCATACAATAAGTGTCTTGCTGATGTGGAAGTTTCGCAAGAGGAATAGACATATATCACAATCGTTGTATATTGGTAATCGCCCTCCCGTTAAGGGGCCCACTCGCTGATCTTTCCGATGCGATGTATCACTCCTCAACTTCTTCCGATTGCGATTGCTGCAATTTCCATTTGAAAGTATCGATGTCTTAATGCTCTGATTCCGATTATTCACTTTTATGACAAAACTTCAAACATATATTAGTCATGGCTTATAAACCCATTGGGTCCGGTCTTTCAATCGCAATCGCAAATCTTTGTTAACATGTTCCGGAACTCAAACCTATCAAGTCATAGTTTATAAGTCCATCGGGTCTGAATCTCAATCGCAATCGCAACTTTCTGTTGTGATGTTTTGATGCTCCACTTTAACTCCGATGCGATTGACCACTTTTTACTGCATTTTGCCGATGAAATTGGAACATGGAACTGAAGCTATATATGAGTTGTAGTTTATATCCCAATCGGGTCCGGACTTCCAATCGCAATCGCAACTCTTATATTCTTCGATGCGATTGACCAGTGCCGATGCGATTAGACCTGGAACTCAAGCTATATATGAGTTGTAGTTTATATACCAATCGGGTCCGGACTTCCAATCGCAATTGCAACTCTTATATTCTCCGATGCGATTGACCAGTGCCGATGCGATTAGATCGGAATTCAAATATGTATTAACCACCATTTATACACCCATCGGGTCCGGGCTTCAATCGCAATCGCAAGTATTTTGTTGGATGTTCCGATTGACCTATACTGCGATGCTCCGATGCGAATAGGGAGGGGTCCCACCGTATAAAGCTTGGTTCTTATAATAAAGCACTCAACTTATATAACTGATATATATGTATACTTTGCCAATGGGTTATGCGATTCCTGGAATACGTTTTGTATATATATATATATAATTTGCCGCTGGAGTTAAGTGATTCCCAGAATAATATTTGTGTTATATTAAATGTATAACGCCGGTTGGAGTGTGCGATTCCCGGAATATGGTTCTGTATTATATGCATTACATTGCCGCTGGAGTTAAGTGATTCTCGGAATAAGGTTTATGTATTATATGTAACGCCCATTGGGTAAAGATTCTTGGAATTATACATATGAATGTGTCCGCTGGCTTGGGCGATTCTCAGAATTTTATAACAGCTCCGCCTCTGCTACGCTAACGCCTCTTCGCTGCTTCTGCCTCCACTGCTCGACCGTTTCACTCTGCCTCTATATTTGACTGTTATGTTTTAGCAGTGTTCTTCTGCCTGTCTCCTTTGCCTGTTTCTGCTTCAGCGCTGCTCGACCTCTGCCTCTGCCTTCTGCTGCTCAACCTTTGCCTCTGCCTTCACTGTACATATTCCCTGCTGCTGTTCTTTGCTTTCTTTTCCATCAATGACAATATTTTTAACAGTCTCCCCCTTTGGCATTGATGGCAATACACTTCTTATGTTTGCATGTTAGAATCCTTTCTTCTGTTGCTTGATCTTCCTCCCCCTTTGACATCAATGGCAAAGGTCGGTGCCTCATTTCTCCGTATAGGCTCTGTTGTTGCATTTCCTTTCTTTGATTTGTGTTTAGACCATCATTTTCTGACTTTGTACCCTGCTGCTCCAGATTGTTGTACAGGACTTGTTGAGAGAACACTTTAAGGATTATTGAACTTGAATATTCGTTTTGTCTCTGTCTGATATAGTGATCCAATATATGTTTTATAGCTGTGTTTCATCTGTAGTACCTGTTGTTTGTAATCTGTTCTAGATTGCAGACAGGGATGATGCATTTAACGACTGAAAGGTCCTTGTGGCTTTTTCATGCTGAATGCTGATAATACTAAGAATATTATCTTATAACTCTTTGATCATGTGGACCTGTTTTATGCTTCCCTTGCTTGCTGATTTCCTTTAGGAATGATATTTTTGTTTCTGCTCTCCCCCTGAGACTCTGCTTTCTCTTCATATTAGAGAGTAGTATCTGCAGATACTACCCCTAGTTTATCTCTCAAATATTTAAATGATTCTCTAGCAAGAGGTTTGGTAAATATATCATTTGTCTGTTCTTTTGTTGGCACATACTCCAGCTTTACTATCTTCTGAGCTACTTGTTCTCAGAGAAAATGATACTTGATTGGGATATGCTTAGTTTTTGAGTGAAGCACAAGATTTTTTGATATACTTATAGCACTTGTATTATCACATTTGATTGAGATAGGTTCATTAATGCTTACCTTCATGTCTTGTAGAGTCTGCTTCATCCACATGACTTGTGTACAACATGTTGCTGCTGCTATATATTCTGCTTCAGCTATTAGACAAAGAGATGGATGTTTGTTTCTTTCTTAACCATGCCACCAGACTTTCTCCTAGATAGAAAGCACCTCCACTTGTACTTTTCCTGTCATCAACACAGCTGGCCCAATCTGCATTTGTGTATGTTGTTAAAGTGAAGCTTTTGCCTTTAGGATACCAAAGTCCATACTGTGTTGTTCCTTGTAGATATCTGAGTATTCTTTTTACTGCCAGAAGATGGTTTTGTTTAGGTGCTACTTGATATCTTGCCACTATTCCTACTGCTAGTATGATGTCTGGTCTTGATGCTGTCAAATACAGCAGGCTTCCTATCATAGATCTGCAGAGTTTTTGATCTACATCTACAGTCCCATCATCAGCACACAGCTTGCATCCCGTGATCATGGGTGTTGTCACAGGTTTGCAGTCCTCCATTTTGAATTTTTTCAGCATTTATTTTAAGTATTTTTCTTGAGAGATGAAGGTGCCTGTGTTCTTTTGTTGAATTTGCAGTCCCAAGTAGAAACTGAGCTCTCCAATCATAGACATTTCAAACTCTGTTTTCATCTCATCAGCAAACCCTTTTTCTAGTTCATATTTGTTTCTTCCGAACATAATGTCATCAACATACACTACAAAAATCAGGAGTTCATTTTCATGGGCTTTTATGTATAGATTGCTATCTACTCCACCTCTCTTAAAACCCTGTTTTTGCAAATATTTATCCAGTCTTGAGTACCAAGCACGAGGAGCTTGTTTCAGTCCATATAGGGCCTTCTTCAGTTTGCATACATAGTATTCTTTGTCTGTCAATGAGAAACCTTCTAGTTGTTCCATGTACACTTCTTCTTCTAGATCTCCATTAAGAAAAGTAGACTTTACATCCATTTGATATACCTTGAAGTCTTGGTAGCATGAAAATGCCAGGAACATTCTGATAGCTTCCATTTTGGCTACAGGGGCAAATGTTTCTTCATAATCAAGTCCTTTAATTTGTGAGTATCCTTTGCAGACCAACCTGGCTTTATTCCTGATTACTTGTCCTTGCTCATTCATTTTGTTTTTGAATACCCATTTTGAACCAATGATATTCTTCTCAATTGGTCTAGGAACTAGTTCCCAGGTATTTTTCTTCTCAATTTGGTCCAATTCTTCGTTCATTACTTTTACCCAATACTTGTCCTTGCTAGCTTCTTCAAACTGTTTTGGCTCTATTTGTGATAACATTGCTATGTATACTTCTTCTGTCTGTTCAGTTAGCTGCCTTCTTGTTTGTACTCCTACACTCTTGTATCCTATGATTTGATCTTCTGGATGGTTCTTTTGAGTGTATCTTGAGGGGGTGTTTGAGTTCAGTTCAGCATTTTCTGATGTTTTGCTTGTTTCTTCATCATCTTGGTCCTCTTCTTCATGATTTTTAGGATGGCTGCTGCAATCTATATCTCTTGTCTTATTTGGAAGTTCTTCATCAAATCTTACATCAATACTTTCTACAATTTTTCGAAGAGTCTTGTTGTAGCATCTATATCCTTTACTCTTCGATGCATATCCTAAGAGTATTCCTTCATCTTCTCTTGCATCAAACTTCCCCAGATTTTCATCATTATTATTTATGTAGCACTTGCTGCCAAAGACTCTGAAGTGCTTGATTGATGCAGGTTTACCATGCCATAGCTCATAAGGTGTCTTGTCACTGTTAGGTCTTAAATGAGCTTTGTTTAGAATATGTACTGCTGTGTGTATAGCTTCTGCCAAAAAGGTTTGAGCAATATTATTCTCTTGCATCATGGCTCTGGAAATTTGTTGAACAGATCTTTTTTGTCTCTCTGCTACTCCATTCTGCTGAGGTGTTCCTGCCATAGTAAATTGTTGTTTTATGCCATGTTCATTGCATAGGTCTGCAAAGTCATAATCCGTGAATTCTCCTCCTCTATCTGATCTGATACATTTTAGCTTGCATCTAGTTTGATTTTCTGCTAATGCTTTGAATGTCTTAAACTTTTCTAGTGCTTCTGATTTGTTCTTGAGAAAGGCAACCCATGTCATTCTGGAGAAATCATCTATTATCAGCATGAAGTAGGATTCTCCACTTGGTGTTTTAGTTCTTGCAGGTCCACACAGATCCATGTGCACAAGCTGGAGTGGTCTTCTTGTTGATAGCTCATCTTTAGATTTAAAGGATGTGCGAGTCTGTTTCCCCAATTGACAAGATTTGCATATGGTATTTGAAGGCCCTTTTATTTCTAGAATATCTCTGACAGCTTTATTCTTGCTCAGTCTGATGATATGGTCGAAGCTGAGATGTCACAATCTCTTATGCCATAACCATGACTCCTCAAGTTTTCTTAGATGGTAGGCTTCATTCTCCTCTTTTACTATGTAAACATTACTCTTTGTTTGAACACCTTTGAGCAGAGTCTTTGCTGTTGTGCTTGATCTGACTTTGCAATCTTGTGCTCTAAAGAGAACTTCACAGCCTTTGTCACACATCTGACTGACACCCAGTAAATTTTCTTTCAGCCCATCTACAAATATTACATCTTGAGCCTTTCCTCTTCCATTATCTATCCTGACTGACCCCTTTCCCTTGATCTTACCTGATTTATCATTGCCAAAAGTAACATTGCCAGATTTCTTTTAATCAAGATTTATAAACTTGCTTTTGTCTCCAGTCATATGTTTTGAGCAGCCACTGTCCAGGTACCACTGGCTTTTCAGGTCTTGAGCAGTTAGGGCCAGGTCACATTTATTCTCCTTCTTTATCCACTGGAAGCACCCTTTTGTTTGGTATCTTTTGTGGGATGATGGACTACATTATCTTAGAGGACATTTAGAAGGTAAATGTCCAACTTGATTGCATACACAACATTTGATCATAATTTTTGCAGAGTTATGAGTATGAACAAAATTTATTTGAATCATAAACCTCCTTGAGGTGTTAAACATCAATATTTGTTCATAATTTCTACATTCAATGATTTTATGACCAAATTACTTACAATAAAATCAGTAACCATAGAAGCTATTTGCATACCTGATGTAAGGTTGTCTCTTCCATTCGTTTTCTTGAGGCAGTCTCTTCAATGTTTGCATCTTTTGCTAGTTTGAATTACTCCTTCTTGCATGACAATATGCAGCAATGTGTCCCAACTTGTGGCATTCTTCATTGGAGGGAAGAATCTTCTCTGATAGTTTCCAACTTTTACATATTCAGGGGTCTTAGTATTTATTACATTCTTTGCTACTAGTGGTTTCTTCTGATCTCTGTCTTCCTTATTTATGATTTCTTCTTTTGTAGGAACTGTTTGAGCTACTTCATCATTCTTCTTTGCTTTTACAAAAATAATATTTTTGTTTTCCTTTTCTTTGCCTTTACTCGATTCTCCTTCATAGCCTATTCCTGTTTTTATCATTGGGGATCTTTGAGCAACCAGAATTTCATTCAAATTACTAGAGCTTGTTTGAGAAGAGTTTATAAGCACTGTCCTTTGAGCATTTTCTAGTTTCTTCCTGAGACATACTACTTCTTCTTCCAGTTTCTCTTTTTCTCGGGTTTTATCCTTGATTTGCTGAAGTAACATGTCTTCTATCTTCTTGGCTTCTTCAAGCTCTACCTTTAGCTGTATGAAAACTTTTGAGTTTTTTTCTTCTCTTACATACTTAAGAAGAATGTCCTTTTATTTTCTGCACTTCAGTTTGAGTCTGTCAATCTCTTCCAGAGCACTTCTTAGCTCCCCCTCAAGGTCGACTTCCCCTTCTTCTTCTTCATCTTCTAGCAGAAGTCCTTCAAGATCTTCTATGGCCATCAATAAGAATTCGGAGGTTCCTTCTTCACTTGAGGGTTCATCTGAATCTTCAGATGTACTGCTGTCTTGTTGAGCATAGAAGGATTTTCTGCTGAACTTCTTTCCTTTCTGCCAGTTCTTTGATTTATTTTTCTCTGACTCTTGAGCCTGATTCCTTATTTTCTTGTGAGGACACTTAGCAGCATAGTGTCCCACTCTTCCATAGTTAAAGAATTTGAAGGGGAGTTTACCTTTGTATTTACCTGAGCCTCTATCCAATTTCTTGACAAACTTTGCCTCTTCTTCATCTGAGCAAGAGCATATGTCTCCCTCTTCTTCTTTCTTCTTTTCTATTTTAAAGGCTGCTTCCCTCGTACTAGGCTTCTTCTATGGGAGCCTCATTTCATAAGCTATTAGATTTCCAAGTAGCTGGTTCATGGTCAAGGTCTCCCAATCAGCTGTTTCTTCTATTGCAGACACCTTTGGATTAAACCTGGATGGAAGAGATCTTAGAATCTTTTGCACAATTATACTTTCTGGCATCTTTTCTCCAAGAGCTTTCATATTGCTAATAATTTCTGCAGCTTTTAGGAAGAAACTGGCAATTTCTTCATCATCATTCATTTTTAAGTTTTCAAACTGGGCTCTATAGACTTGAAGTTTGGCAGTCTTTACTTTCTGGTCTCCCTCATGTATGTTTTCAAGAGTATCCCATATTTTTTTGGCAGTGTCTTTGTGCATTACTTTAATAAACTCTGCTTCACACAATCCATTCAAGATGGCATTCATGGCTTTAGCATTAGCCACAAAATCTTGTTTTGATTCTTTTTCTATGTCATTTGCCTTCGGGGCATATCCTAATTCCACAACAGCCCAGACTTCTATTCCTAGAGACATTATGTATGTCCTCATTCTGATTTTCCAGAAAGCATAATTTTCACCAGTGAAGAAAGGGGATTTATTGGTTGAGCATCCTTCTTTACTAGCCATCTTGGGAACCTAGGATCTCCTTTTAGTTGTTAGACTTGAACAAAGGAACCTGCTCTGATACCAATTGTTGAACCTTTAATTAAACTGAGAGAGGGGGGGTGAATCAGTTTAATACATCCCTGATTTTTTAAAACTTTTCATTAAACTTATTTACACCTTCATTTCATATCCAATTTAATGTGAGAGTAATATTCAAATGTAAGCAGCAAGTGTTAGTATAATATAGTAGTAAACTTAATATGAGAGCAGCAGGTATTAAGCAGATGATACATATCAGATCAATACATAAATATCATGCACAGAGACACCAGATATAAGTGGAAACCCATAAAGGGAGAAAACCACATCTTATTATTGTTTTGATGCAAAGGCAAGCTCCAACTCCCTCTCACCACTGTTTTTTGCAGGCACCTACCTATAGGAGGCTCCGACCTCAATTCTGCAAGCTACAACTTGCAAGGAAGAAACAACTCCCTTCAATTTTCTGTAGGCACCAACCTACAGGAGGCTTCAACCTCAGTCAACTACAACTGACAGCTATCAAGCTGCAACTTGATAGGGATGCTCCAACTTCCTCAAATTAATAAACTGAATTTTTACTGATTTACCTCAGATATCAGCTCTGTTCTATAGCTTCTCTTTCTGCTCTTCTTTTAGTTTTCTCTGCCTTACACTTCTATACTCTGCCTTCTCTAGATTTTCTCTCTCTCTCTCTTCTTGCATATCTAGATGATATTATTTATAAGAATTTTCTTGTGACTGTTAGCATTCCTCAAATAATTTTGAATGGACAGCCATACCTCTTCACTTTCTTCCTTTTCATTTCTTTTCCAGCTCACTCAAAAAAAAATGTAACTGTAGGTGCTTATTTTAATATTACAGTGGGATCTTTGTTTTTCCTCCGGAGACTTGCCAATGCATCACAACAATATAAATCAATTAAAAATATTTACATTTAATTACAATGAGAGCTCCAGCTCACTCATACAGCCTTTTGGATCGCTGCGCATTTGTCTTTTCTTTGACTGTGCTTTATCTCTTTTCTGCTCTGTTTGCTTTTCTGTCCTCTGCTGAGGTGTAACTGCTGCCTTTTAAATCTGGGCATATTCCAACGTCTTTCATACAATAAGTGTCTTGTTGATGTGGAAGTTCCGCAAGCAGAACAGACATATATCACAATCGCTGTATATTGGTAATCGCCCTCTCGTTAAGGGGCCCACTTGCCGATCTTTCCGATGCGATGTATCACTCCTCAACTTCTTCCGATTGCGATTGCTGCAATTTCCATTTGAAAGTATCGATGTCTTAATGCTTTGATTCCGATTATTCACTGTTATGACGAAACTTCAAACATATATCAGTCGTGGCTTATAAACCCATCGGGTCCGGTCTTTCAATCACAATCGCAAATTTTTGTTAACATGTTCCGGAACTCAAACCTATCAAGTCACAGTTTATAAGTCCATCGGGTCCAAATCTCAATCGCAATCGCAACTTTCTGTTGTGATTTTTTGATGCTCCACTTTAACTGCGATGCGATTGACCACTTTTTACTGCATTTTGCCGATGCAATTGGATCATGGAACTGAAGCTATATATGAGTTGTAGTTTATATACCAATCGGGTCTGGACTTCCAATCGCAATCAAAACTCTTATATTCTTCGATGTGATTGACCAGTGCCGATGAGATTAGACTTGGAACTCAAGCTATATATGAGTTGTAGTTTATATACCAATCGGGTCCGGACTTCCAATCGCAATCGCAACTCTTATATTCTCTGATGCGATTGACCAGTGCCGATGCGATTAGATCGGAATTCAAATATGTATTAACCACCATTTATACACCCATCGAGTCCGGGCTTCAATTGCAATCGCAAGTATTTGGTTGGATGTTTCGATTGACATATACTGCGATGCTCCGATGCGATTAGGGAGGGGTCCCACCATATAAAGATTGGTTCTTATAATAAAGCACTCCACTTATATAACTGACATATATGTATACTTTTCCAATGGGTTATGTGATTCCTGGAATACGTTTTGTATATATATATATATATACTTTGCCGCTGGAGTTAAGCGATTCCCAGAATAATATTTGTGTTATATTAAATGTATAACACCGGTTGGAGTGTGCGATTCCCGGAATATGGTTCTGTATTATATGCATTACATTGCCACTGGAGTTAAGTGATTCCCGGAATAAGGTTTATGTATTATATGTAATGCCCATTGGGTAAATTTTCTCGGAATTATACATATGAATGTGTCCGCCGGCTTGGGCGATTCTCGGAATTTTATAACAGCTCTGCCTTTGCTGTGCTAATGCCTCTTCGCTGCTTCTGCCTCTACTGCTTGACCGTTTCACTCTGCCTCTGTATTTGACTGTTATGCTTTAACAGTGTTCTTATGCCTGTCTCCTTTGCCTGTTTCTTCTTCAGCGCTGCTCGACCTCTGCCTCTGCCTTCTGCTGCTCGAACTCTGCCTCTGCCTTCACTGTACATATTCCCTGCTGCTGTTCTTTGCTTTCTTTGCCATCAAGACAATATTTCTAACAACTCGTTTATCGTATAGTTTGTCTTACCTCGACTATGCTACATGTCGAGGGTCAAGGTCATCGTCGACGGAAACTTGAATTTAACACCATGTCGAGTGCTAACTAGATCATTCCACTGCGACTATGAATACAATATTTTATTTAATTCTTTGTGTGCCATCCATAACTCTTCTTAGATTTATTTAGTTTTTTTTAGAGATTAACTCCCAAATTGAAATCCGTTTTGTTTCAATAAAACATTCCCCGAACCCCAATCATCCAACCTCATCTCAATTTTGGCATGCAAGTGGTTGAAACATCTCATCACTTTAATGACTAATTAAAACCTTTCATGTGAATTTATTGTTGCACGTCCTGAGATTTAAACAAAATTTAACAAGTTTCCTACTTTCTGCTTTATATTTTGCAATATGTTCTCATGCCATGTTTACATTTCTTCTCTAAAATGTCTTTCTAATTATAAATAATCAATCTCAAAATCATTACAAGGCTTCTAATTTCTCATAAACATGCACTCTCATAGCCAATTCCACTAGTATATTTGATATATCTTACAAAAAGCTGAATTGTTTTTAACTTTTTTTGAGGACATAACATGGGTAAGGAAGGTAAATATACCACGTCAAATTAGGATATTAAACATATTAAGGAACGCCTAAAGGGAGCCAAAAATTCATAACTAGAAGATTACAATCTCAACCCAGTGCTCATTTACGACAACACCTTCAAAACCCAAATGGAAAGTATGATGAAGTGGGAAGAAATTTATAATTTATTTGGAAATAGAAGGTTCTTAAATTGAGAAACTTCAACTTAGGACAAAAACACTCAGTTTGAAAAAATTAGAGGTACGAAACTACAAAGAGTTGTTTCTAGAGAAGAGTTTTTTCCTTATTATGACATGATTGCATGGGTTATGTGACATCTATATTTTCCTACCCACACTATAGTATAATATAAAAAAAAAATCTATTGCCTCTTAGAAACCATTTATTAATTTCAGAAATTTTCAAGCTTAGTCTTCCCGAAGTTTTCTTAAGCACCCAGTTTTTTAATAATTTCAACAACACGGTATTCAAGAAGTATGAAGGTAATTGTGATAAAGTTGTCAAACATTGGTTATGAGAAGATAGAGAAGGGTTCAAACTTATGTCATCAAAGAATATCCTGTTGACATTTTCAAAAGGTCCATTAGGTTCCTCATCAAAATTTTGTCTCATTTATATGGAGAAAAAAACTCTGAGCATTGAAAATTGCAATAGATGTATTAATACACAACCAACTCAATATTTCAAAGAGTTTGAATTGGGCCGATATTATTTCTCATAATTTAACAGATGGCCTTAAGTTTTCCATTTTGTATCCTCTAGGATATGATCAGATGTTTTGCATTTCATACTATATTATGGATATTGTAATTTATTTTGTTCTATTTCTTTTGATAAAATGGAATTACTAAGTTGATAAACAAGTGCCTATTCAGAATTATGCCCCTATTTTATGGGAAAGTAACTTCAAATTCAATTTTTTATGAAATTTAGAATTACGTCATGATCCATTTCCATGATATTTTTGTTGGAGAAAACCCCCCAAGGATTACTCAAGGCCTTAAAGGGGCATTAAAAGAAATAGGAGACTGGTTTCTGGAATAATTATTCACATATATCAGATTCTATTGTCATGAATTTGACCCTCATCTTCTTCCCAGATATATCATAGAGATGATTTACTTAAGGGAGATATCCAACCAAACTTCATTGAATGCTCAATCTTGGAAAATGAGAAAAATTCAGAAGAAAACATGTCTGAACTTCGCAATTAACTTTGGAAAAACTTCCCTCAAGGATTGAGGACATGAATTTAAGGAGCCTAAAGAAATCCAACATTTTTGGTTTTATTCATTTCCCCCTTATGATTATGATACTAGAGGAATAATTAATGACAATTATAAGGTTTCCAACTACATCAAAACATTCACACACATGAAGCCTCTTTTTTATGAGACTTCATTAATATTGAAAATTTTCAATTAAGTGCCGAAAGAGGAGAATTATTGAGTAGGAGGACACTTCCTTAAACATAAGAGTCTTCATAATAACACTCGAACTGAAGACATCAAATCCCTTGAGATTTTGAAATACAATTTCAATCACATTATTTCAAACCTTGTTTCCTCTCGAAAAATAGAATAATCCCAGCTTGAAAATTTTCCTAATGATTGTTTTACAACTCCAAAGACAAGCACAACCAAAGAAAAAAATATTAAATAAAAAGTTCCAAATAGTTATATAGACCAACAGGGTCAAAGGAACACAGAAGTCAATGATGAAAAACAACATAAACGAGAGAAAGAACAAGTAATAGAAAAATAGATTTGCACAGCAAACAATATCATTATTATTGATGTTCCAGATGACAGTTGTAGGACACATGAAAAGTCCATTAAAATTGATGAGGAATTCAAATATATGCATATTTATATAAATAAATATGAAAAACTTACTAGCACCCGTTAGTCAACATTGACTGATTTCCCTGACACAGAAAAATAGTTTCTTGAGGAGCAAGAAAAAAATACTGAAATTTATATTCCACAAACTTTTAATGACACATCCATGACTCCAATATACTTCAATAATTCACATATAAAAATATTTTTACATCTTTGTGATGTGTCTACCTATAGGATGAAAATTGCAAGTTGTAATGCTATGATTCGAATTAAGAATTTTATATATCTCTTATTATAACATACTAAGATTTGAATTTATTTGGACATTCAAATTCTAATATAATCCCATTTAGCTCAATTTAAAATAGACATTCCCTTGGAGAGGAGCATGATAGTGATTTGTAACTGGGGTATTTTTTAAGATTCAAGTATATTGTAGGTTATTAATTTTGTTTGAAAATTCATATAGAATATAGGAAGATATAAAATAAAAAATCTTGTAAATTATTACTAAAACTGGTAATTTTTTCAGAGAATATCATCTACATGTATGATCTTCTAAATTAGAGAAACTTTGAGGTCTAAAATGGGCCTCCTAAGAAAAATGTACAACCAAAATTATATTTATAAGAACCAGTAGGATTCAAGATGATGATGTCAACTATGGGGGATGATTGACCTTTTTTGGAGTTAAAAAGTAAAAATATTAAAAACTATTAAAATAGTAAAACTACTTTTCAACTTCATTTTTTAACATATCTCCCTAAGTTTCCACTCAAATTTTGAGTGGGAGTACTCGTTGGATGCAAAATTCAATTCTTTTTTGAAGGAGTACCCATGTTTCATATTTTCGATGGACCTTGTTACATGAAAAATGAGAAATACGCGAAAAAAAATTATTGCAATCACGTTTTTTCATGTATTTCTCATTTTTCTTGTAGTATGATCCATCAAAATCACGTTTTTCATGTATTGTTAATTTTTCATGTACAAAAGTCCATAAAAAATATACAACATTTGTACTCCTTTGATGAGGAATGAAATTCTACATCAAAAAATTGTTCCCACTCAAAATTTGAGTAAACCCATAGGGAGATAAGTTGAAAATATGAGTTCAAAAAGTAGTGTTTTCTTTTATCCCTCCAAAATTTTATTATGTAATGTAATATTATTTTATAATTTATTTAGGAGGCCTATTTTATACCTCAAAATTCCTCCAATGAAAATCATGGACTTTGCTTCAATCCAGATCTGCAAAATCAAGGATCTCATATGAAGATCTATATGTTTCCTTATTAATGTAAATAAGACCTCGAAAAGAAGGGTACCTTGTTCATGTTCAATCTATTTACCATTGGACTTTGTGCATCAATGAATGATGTTTAGACACCCAGCTATACAATAATATATAACTAGTATTCTCTATGATTACGGATCATATCAAAATAACTTTGATCATGAAACATAACGTAGGTCATACAACTATGGGAGATAAATAATATCAATTCACGAGAAAATATCTATGTTAGAACACTTCTGTAGAGAATTTCTCCATTTGTTTTGAATTTTGGAAGCTTGAATAGTCATTTTTTGTAACAATATGACTTAGGGTCATTTATGTCTTACTCATGAGGTGTAAATTAGGATTATTTCTCAGTTTTGTTTAACCTTTTTTTAATGAAATTAAAGGTTTAAATTTTATGGGAGTAGTTGAGTTGGAGTTAATTGTAATTTTTTTTATAGTTTTTTAATATATCAAAATTTAAATAATTTTAATTTTTTATTTCATAGAATATAAAAACTTAAGAAAGATTAATATTATGATAATAGTATCTCATAACTCCATATTCAAATAAAACCAACTGAGATCCATCGCTATTAAGGAAATATCAAGTGTTAAGAAGGATCAAATTTATCAAGGTGTCAACCTCTATTTGAGTGAAAAATGTGAGGAATGGTTTTCACCTTGAGAGATTTGATTATTCTCGGTGCTTGATAGATACGAAGTTGAGATGGATGTAGGTTGGATTCATCCATGCACGACCACCCACAATTGTTCAAAAATATTCTTCATCTAATCATTTTAGACCTATTAAATATGTCTAAGATTAAGCTGATGAGGTCCTTTTCTTTTACATCTTATTCACATTGGACTTATATTTGTACTAAATTCCTAAATCCTAAGATATGAATCCTCACATGCATGACATATTTAACTTGAGATAATCGATAAATCATATCACAAAATTTTTGATATGCAATATTGGTCTGGGATTTTTAACTTCAAGTATGCATTTAGAATTACATATAATAGATCATGTTAACATGGTAAACTAAAAAACATAAAATGATGTGAAAAATCATAAACAAGCATGACATAAGGATGCAATAATTTTATTACAAAATTCACCCAATGTGGGCTACGTATCTGGGCCCTGATCAACAGTGGGGAGGCCTTCTTTTATTAAGTGACATAAAAGATATCAAGTGCAAGAAAAATTACAGAAGGGACCCTTATACATCCAAGCTGGAAGATGGCCTGAAAATGGAGAGCTCAGCTGCAGAAATGTTAATGACCACTGAATTCTTGGTAAAAAATAATGTAAAAATTAATATAAACTTGTGAAATTCTGACAAAGTAACCTTTGGCCCTCTAGGGAATCTTCAGATAATATTTTTTATACTCCCGCTCAAGGTCTCGAGCCCTTCGACCACTCCTAGTTCTACCTGATGTGGTTCCACTTCACTGTTCAATCCTCATCCGTTGTGCTTCCTCGTAGACTTGTTAGGAATGGTGTATATATGAGTTCCTTGACAGAGTTCTAAACATGGACCGTTTGGTCCAACAAAAGGTGCTCAGATTAAAGGAGGGAGGTCAAGGGTTCCAACCCCATCGATCGCCACCTTGGTAATATTTTATTGGGCTCTTCGTTGGAAATGTATATATATGGTGAAAGTTAACACTTTTTGGTAATGGTTCTCGGTGGTCATATGTTGGAACCTTTATTTGGAAATGCTTGTTGGGGGTTGGCCCACATGGGTCGGGCGGGTTCAACCCCCGTTGGTTCTCCTCCATACGTTTTACACCATGTTGCATTGTAGTTGAAACGACAACTTGTGCTTTGTTATATATATATGTGATGTCGAGGGTGATGTTTTTTTGCCACCTACCACCCCATTTATGTTTCTTTTGATATGTAATATGACCACTGGGGGTGGTTGGGTCTAGGAGGCCCAACCTATCCCCATTAATTTTTTTTTTATTATATATATATATAGCTATTTAGTTAAAAACCATCGTTTGGAAAATAAGGGATATTAGTTGAATTAAACATCCCACAAATTTGCCAATCTGGTGGCCAGATTCCATGCGTCAGATCTCAGCCAATTTGTCGCCTCCTTAAGATTTCCACTTTGACCAAAAATTTTACCAACCATAAGGCGTCCATATGAATACAAATTTTAGTGTTATTTGCACCGTCGGAATTAGGGAAACGAGCCCTTCGATATGGTTTTGGTTTTGCTTCCATCTAATGACTTTAATTTTTGAGCTATTTTTAAGGTCAGTTTTACTTCGAGATCCTCCTTGATCATTCCTCCCCACTGAGGAGCTTTTGGTCCTCCAAATTCATGAACACATCCTTATTACTCCCTGTTATCTTCATCAAGATATACTTCAAAATCTCCATTGCATGCCAATCTGGTACATTCTTTGCACTCACATATAAAGCCACACATGACTCAAACCACCCCATACTTGCCAAGAGTTTCATAAAACACACTCTTTGCTCAAGTTTACATTATAATATAAACCAATAACCAAACTATATACAAAATTCAAAACATATCATTGTCGCTTTAATAAGTGTTGGAAAACACATCATCACTTTTACAATTATCCGCAACACATGAAAACCATCTCTTACTCAATAAAATGGACCACCATGAATGTGGCAGATTCATTTGGTTAAAATATTTGCCACATAGATTATTTATCGCTACTTTCTAGGCATGCAACATCTGAGATGTTTTTATCTGGTGTCACACTTCATTGTAGTGACTATGATTCTTTCTCCTCAAAACTTTCCAGGTCTTGGAGAATTTTCTCTTGGTGTGCCTCTAATAAGTGCTCATGGAATCCTCACTATCACTTGGATGTGATGAATTTCTCTCATCATATGTTATTGGTTGGGATCTAGACATTTTTTAGAATTCCCCAACTGCCTTTCTGATATACCTAAGTCCCACATAATGAGTCAATTTCTCTACTTTGATGGGGTTCACAATTCCTTGCCCATTAATGTCGATGCCCTTTCTTTGATACCCCATTTTCTTTAAAAATTTTGATCCTATTCCTGTAATATGCATTTGAAAATAAATGAAATCCTCATCATGAAAAGTACATTAAAGTGGTGAATCACTTTTTACCTTAGGCTCGTTATGTTGCAACTTTTCCAAGGCCTCCTCCTTGGCTTGTAGCTGATGTTGCAACCTTTTTTTCTCCTTCTCTGCTTCTTGTAGGAGTATCCCTAGTTGAACATTCTCTTCTTGAATGCTTTGGTTGATTTCTTCAAGTTATTGGAGCCATTTTACATTTGGTTCCCTTTTCATATTTGCTACAACATCTGCTAAAATTTTTGTCTCATCCCCTGAATCAGAACACAAGTTGATGGGTCCATCTTTTGCGATCCAAAAATATGCAATATTCATTTTGTCACCTTAATTTGACCCCAAGTCAATTGGTCCACTGTATGTGAATATTGTGGTTGTGACCCTCTCTTCCTCCTCTTATTTAGTCTCTTGGTCTTGTTGTATGGTCACAACTATCTTATGCTTCTCTTTTATGTCGTTCTTCTTAGGTCTCAATTTTCGGTGCAGTTTCCAACAATTCTCCTCATTGTGCCCTTATATATCACAGTGAGTACAAGAGGGATTTACTCATATTCTCTTAGTTGTTGCCTCCATTTTTGGATTGTCGTATTTTTCGTGCTCCCCCATAACTTCAAGATGCATAGCCTTCACACTAGCGTGATCAATAGTTTCAGGTTCAAATAATAATAATGAATGACACAAATAACTATGCAAATATCCAATATATTTCATACATATGAGGTGTGTCTAATGGAACATTCAATGCTAGAGCTTGTTTCCTAAACTCTTATGTAAAATTCTCAATATTTTGACCTTTTCTTTGTTTCTAATGTTTTCATTCCATCATGGCTTTTTGTTTGTACCCGAATGGGTATAACTGTCCCCTTAAATGAGAAATGATCTCAGACCAAGATGAAAGGATTTTATGACTATTCTTACCACCTTGCTGCAGCTTGCCTTCCCACAAGACAAGATCAGTTCTAATCAGTAGAAGGGATACTAGTTAGATCTTGGCTTCATCCTCTTTGAGTTTTTTTATGTGGAAATATAATTCAACCTATCTTATCCAATTATCTAGCCTAAAAATGGTCTTTTTAGATGCATTCCTCTAGCTACTATTAGAATTATGAGAAGAGAAGAAGAAGAACTTTCATTGGTGGATGGAGAGGGAGGAGGATCTCCTCCTCCACCTTCATGGTGTACCAATGTATGATCCTCGAGCTCTTTCTTCTGATGCTTGATTGTCTTCACATATTATGCAAATATCTTGTGAAATTTCTCGACCATGTTGTAGAAATCGTTATGATAATTTCACTCTTCTTCATATCACGCATTATTATCAGTGATGTTCTGTATTCGTGGTCCACAACCCACTTCAGGATAAAAATATCCTTGTTTTCTTTTACCTATTTGGAGCTTGTTCCTCGTTAGAATTCACTCATGCAAATCGCATCAAGAAGATATGTTCTGATACCAAACTTGATCTAAGATTTTTAACTTCAAGGATGCATTTATAGTTACATATAACATATCATGTTAACCAGGTAAACTAAACCACATAAAAAAGAATTAGAAAAACACAAAAAGGCATGAGATCGTGACACAATAATTTTATTACTAATTTCACCCTATGTGGGCTATGTTTACAGGCCCTCCTCAATAGTGGGGGTACCTTATTTTATTAAGTGGCATCAAAGAGATCACGTACAAGAAAAATTACAAAAATAACCCTTATACCTCCAAGCTAGAAGATGCTCTGAAAATGGAGAGTTGAGCTTCTTCAATGGACATCCCCACTTAATTCCTGGAGAAAAATCATGTAAAAATGACTACAAATCTATCAAATTCTAACAAAATCACCTCTGGACCTCTAGGAAATCTTCAAATAATCTTTATGATGCCCTTGCTCAGGTTTCTTGGCACCTCAGTTGTTGCCGGTTCCACCTGGTGTGTTTTCGCCTCACTATTCCACTCCTCGTCCATTGTTCCTCCACCGTAGACTAGTTAGGAATGGCGTTTATATGAATTTTGTGGCATATTTCTTGACATCGAATATTTGGTCCAACGATATGGTGATCATATTAGAGGCAGGAGGTTAGGGGTTCCAGCCCCACTGAACCCCACATTAGTAATATCTTCTTAGGCTCTTCGCTCGCAGTGTATATATGGTGACGATTAACACTTGTTTGTAAAGGTTCATGGTGGTTATATGTTGGAACCCTATTTTGTAACTACATGTTGAGGGTCGACCCACATGGGCCAGGTGGATTCAACCCCCCTCAGTTCCCCTCCATACATTTTATGTTATGTGGCATGTCGATTGGCCCAACTGGTTGCGCTTATATATATAGAATTGTGTGTCCATGTGTGTGATGCCGAGGGTCGTTGGTTTTGGCCACCTTCCACCCCATTTAGATTGTTTCTTATATGTAATATGACCATTGGGGGTAGGAAATTCTAGCAGTAAAATAAGGGATATTAGAAGAATTAACCATCCCACAAATTTATCCGTCGGTGGTTGCATTCCATGTGCCAGGTCTATGTCAATTTGCTGCCTCCTAAAGCTGATTCTAGTCCACTTTGACCAAAAATTTAACTAAGCCTAACTCATCCATATGAACTCATATTTGAGTGTCATTCACACCATTGAAACCAGGGAAACAAACACCTTGATCTGTTTTTAGTTTTGCTACTATTTGATGCCCTTTAATTTTGAGCTATTTTTAAGGACATTTTTACTTTGATATCATCCTAGACCATTCCTCCCCACTTAGAAGATTTTGGTCCTTTAAAAGCATGAACACATCCTACTCACTTCCTGTTATATTTTTCAAGCCATAATTAAACATTTTTATTGCATGCCAATCTCGTACATTATTTTCACTTACATACAAAACCACACATGACTCAAACTACCCATACTTGCTAAGAGTTTTATAACACACACTCTTTGGTCAAGTTTACATTATAATAGAAACCAACACCCCAACTACCTACAAAAGGAAAAAAACATCATCATTTCTTTAATAAGTGATGGAAAACACATCATCACTTTTAAAATTATTTGCAACACATGAAAACCATCTCTTACTCAATAAAGTGGACCACCATGAATGTGTCAGATTTGTTTGTTGAACATATTCACCATCTGAATTCTTTATCGGTGTTTTCTGGGCATGGACCATTAGACATGTGTCTCTTTGGTGTCCAACCTCGTTGTAGTGACTACAATTATTCTTTCTCCTCCAAAATTTTCGAGTTGTCTTGGATTATTTTCTCATGTTGTGCCTCCAATAAGAGCTCATCGAACCCTCACTATCATTGGGATGCGATGAATTTCTCTCATCATTTATTGCTAGTTGGGTGCTAGTTGTCTTGGAGAATTCCCCAAATTTTATTTCTGACATACCCGAGTCCCACATAATGAGGCTATTCCTCCACTTTGATGGGGTTCACAATTCCTTGGCCATTAATGTCAAGGAAAATTCCTTGATACCCCATTTGCTTCAGGAATTTTTATCCAATTCCTGTAGTATGTATTTCAAAAGAAACAAAATCCTCCTCATGAAAAGTATATGAAACTGAAGAATCACTTCTTACCTTAGGCTAGTTATGCTGCAAATTTTGCAAGGCCTCCTCCTTGTCTTGTAACTGATGTTGCAAACTTTGTTTCTCCTTTTCTACTTACTGTAGGAGTCTACTTAGTTCAAAATTATCTTCCTGAATGATTTGGTTGATTTCTTCGAGTTCTTGGAGCCATGAGACATTTGGTGCCCTCTTTATATTTGGTATAACATTTGCTAAAATCTTTGTCTCATCACCCAAATCAGAACCAATGTCAATGGGTCCATCTGTTGCGATCCAAAAATTTTCAATCTTCATTTCAACACCTCAATATGACCCCAGGTCAATTGGTCCACTTCCTAGAAATCTCGCAGATGTGTCCTTCTCATCCTCCTCTGATTCAGACTCTTGGTATTTTTGTACAGTCACAAATATCTTATGCCCTTATTTTCTATCATTCCTCTTAGTTCTCAATTCTTGGTGCAGTTTCCATCAGTTCTCATCATCATTCCCTTATTTATTATAATGAGTACACGATGGACTTTCACCTTTTCTCTTAGTTGTTACCTACCTTTTTGGGTTGTCATCTTGTTCATGCTTCCCCCTGCTCTCAAGATGCATATACTTCACACTAGGGTCATCAAGAGTTTTAGGTCCAAAGAAGAATAATGAATGACACAAATAAATATTCAAAGAGATGATATATTTCATCAATGTCTCAAAGGTGTCTAATAGAACATTCAATGATAGAGCTTGTTTCCTAAACTCTTAAGTAAAATTCTAAACATTTTGACCTTTAATTTGTTTTAAAGGTTGTCATTCCATCATGGCTTTCTCTTTGTACCCCAATGGGTAAAAATATCCCCTTAAAGCAGAAATGAACTCATACCAAGATGAAAGGAGTTTATGACTATTATTACCACCTTGTTGCAGCTTTCCTTCCCACTAGATGAGAGAAGTACCACTCAATTGAAGGGATTCTACCTAGATTTTGGCTTCATCCTCTTTGAGTTATTGTATGCGGAAATACACCTCAACATGTCTTATCCAATTATCTATATTTTGTACATTAGTTTCTACACTGAATATAGGTAAATAAAACTTGAAATCCAACTTAAAAATGGCATTTTTAGATGTATTTCTATGATTCCTTTTAGAATTATGAGAAGGGGAGGAAGAAGAAGAATTGTCACTATTGGATGGAGAAGGAGTAGGATATCCTCCTTCACCTTCATGGTGTACTGGTGCATGATCCTCAAGCTCTTTCTCCTTGTGCTTAATTTTCTTCTAATATTCTGCAAATATATTGTCAAATTTCTCAGCCATGTTGTAGAAAGCCTTGTGATAATTTCGTTCTTCTTCACCTTATGCATCACTATCGGCCATGTTCTGTCTTCATGGTGCATGCTCCTCTTCAGGATCAAAGGATTTGAGTTTTCCTTCAACTCTTTGGAGCTTGTACCTGATTAGAATTCACTCATGAAACTCTCATCAGGAAGAATGCCTTTGATACCAAACTTGATCCAGGATTTTTAACTTCAAGGATTCATTTAGAATTACATATAGAAAATCATGTTAACAAGGTAAACTAAACCAAATAAAAATGAAGTAGAAAAACTTAAACAAGCATGAGATCACGATGCAATAATTTGATTAAGAATTTCACCCAGTGTGGTCTACGTCTTCAGGCTCTTCTGAAAAGTGGGGAGGTCTTACTTTATTAAGTGACATCAAAGAGATAAAGTACAAGAAAAAATACAAAAAGGACCCTTATACCTCCAAGCTAGAAGATGGCCTGAAAAAGGAGAGCTTAGCTACTAGAACAGACATCACCACTTGGCGAAAAATCATGTAAAAATAACTATAAACTTCTCAAATTCAAAAAATTTCACCTCTAACCCTTTAGGGAATATTCAAAGAATGTTTCTGATACCCCCTCTCATTGTTATGGGTCCATGGGCCACTCTTGGTTCTACTCGTGATTCCTCCTAACTACTTTGCTCCTTGTTTATTGTGCCTCGCCTGTCAAATTCTCAGGAATGGCATATATATGAGTTTAGTCATGGAGTTCTCAATGTGGAACGTTTGATCCAATGGAAAGGTGCTCATATAAGAGGTAGGAGGTCATGATTACAACCTTGTTGACCTCTTCCTTGGTAATATTTTGTTAGGATCTCTGTTGGAGGTGTATATATGGCAACGACTAACACTTGTTGGTAACGGCTCTTGGTGGTTATATATTGCAACCTTGTTTTCGAACTACCCATTAGAGGTTGGCCCACATGGGTTGGGTGAGTACAACCCCCGTTGGTTCCCCTCAATACATTTTATGCCATGTGTCATGGTGGTTGGTCCGACCAGTTGTGATTTGTTATATATATCTCTGTGTGTGTGATGCTGAGGGTGGTATGGCTTGGCCTCCTACCACCCTATTTACATTGCTTCTGATATGTGATATGAACGTTGGGGTTGGGTGGGTCTGAAAGGGCCAACCTTCCGCCATTTAATTTTTTGATTAGATATATATATATATATATATATATATATATATATAATCATTTGGTTAAAAACCAGTGATTGAAAAATAACGTATATTAGACCAATTAAGCCTCCAATAAATTCACCCATGTGGTGGTCAAATTATTTACGTCGAGTTTGGGCCAATTTTCTGCCTCCTTAACCCTGCCACTTGTCCACTTTGACCAAAATTTTGAGCCACCATAACTCGTCCATACGAACTCAAATTTGAGTGTCGTTCATTGCATTGGAATAAGGGCAATGAAAAATTTGATTTGGTTTTAGTTTTGTTTCCATCTGATAACTTTGATTTTTTATCTATTTTAAGGCCACTTGAACTTCAAGATCCTCCTCAATAAAATATCCATATCCATATCTGCAAGAGTAACATGTTGAGCTTGGGCATAGATATCTTTAAATTTCTTCTATTTTTATTGGATTTTTTCTACATATTGTACTGTGCATGCGATGGTTGAATACTGCTTTCTTTTTTATTATGTTCTTTGTTGTTTATCTCTTCATTTCATCTTATCTTGATGCTCTTGGGTTGTCATTTCCTTTTCCTTTATTATTTAATCTTGACACTAATCGATTGTCATTTTTTGAGCCCTTCTTTGTTGACATGCTCTTAAATATTCTCTTTTTTGTTCAATTTTTTTTCATCTAATCTTGTTGTTTTACAATTGTCATTTATTGTGACTATCGCTGTTTCTCCATTTGTTGTTGGAACTCCTAAGTTGTCATTTTTATGTCTTTCGCTGTCAATTTTTTCTTTGTTGTTTAGTTCTATTTAAGATGGTTGTAGACTAATGATTAATATGGATCTAGGATATGTCTTTTTCATTTCTATTTAATACATATATAGGATAATGAATACTGTAACATAGAAATCAATGCACATTGTCAATAATTACAATATGCATACAATGAAAGCAATTCATTTAATGCAAAAAATGAAATATGATTATACATTTTGTTCTATAATACTCATATCAACAAGAGTTATATGTTGAGAAAGGCATATATATATTTTAAATTTTTTTTTTCATATGATTTTATTCCACATCTATTACTATGTCTGAGTTCATTGAATATTGTTTTCTTTTTTGGTATGCTCTTTGTTATTCAAATTTTCGTATTGTTTGTTCTTCATGCCTTTGAGTTGTCATTTCTTTTGTCATTTTTTTATTGATTTCCTCTTTGTTGATCATTTTTTGTATTATTTATTGTGACATTCCTTCGTTCTGATTTTTTTTGCACCTCTTTGTTGATATTATCTTTCATATACTCTTTATCGTTGAATTTTTTCTTTCATTTAATTTTTTCATTTAGTTATCATCTATTGTATTGTCTTTGATTCTCCATTTGTTGTTGACATTACTCAATTGTGTTGACTTGCTCGTTGTTGTTGATTTCTATTTAATATGGATCTAGGTTGATGATTAAGGTGGATCATGTATCTTTCTTATCCGTACCAATTTAATATACATATAGGTTGAGGATTATTATAACAAAAAAATCAATGCATGTCTTTAATAATTATTTTGTGCATATAGTAAAATCAACACACACTATTAATCTAATAAATGAGAATTATTAATCTAATTGCTTTGAAGGAAATTCACATCATCCATTGGTTTACATAAAATAAAAAATTAACATCTACATTGAAATTAATGCATCGCCATTTCTAATTTCTTGTCTTCTTTTTTTTGTCAAATTTCATTTTCCAATTCTATTTAATATGGATCTAGACCCTTTGTTATTCATTTTTATTTACAATAAATATAAAATAATGATTAATATAACACAAAAATTAATACATTTCATAAATAATTACTTTATATATATACTATAATCAATGCACCCTTTTCAATATAAAAATAAAATATTAACATAAAAGAAAATTATTAATATCAAAATAATCTAAAATCAAATTAGCACCTTACATAGGCCTATATTATGCATATACTTTTCAATTTGGTGAAAATCTCTAATATTGTAATACAATGTTCAACTTAATATAATATTAATATATTATAAATTGTAAACATTTATCTATGTAATATGTAAAAAATATCCTTTTTCTCAATGGGTTAGATGAAGAATAGTAATTCCATGTTATAATATATGGACAGAATCTAGTACATCCTCTTATTAAGATAGATCCTTTCCCTCAATGGGTTAGATGAAGGATAGTAATTCGATGTTATAGTATATGGATGGAATCTAGTACATCCTCTTATCAAGATGAATAATTTGCAATATTTGTTTTTATGTAAAAGTTTAATATTTTTTATTTATATTTGAAAATATTTTAGTTTCCAAAATTATAATTAAATTGTTTTAGATAGATTTAGAATCTATTAATATTGATTAGTATAGATTTATCTTAAATATTTATTTAATATGAATATTCTCTAAATTCATGATATATCTCAATGAATGTGTGTATATATACAATGTGTATTTTTTAATGTTTAAATTATATTTTTAAATGCTATATAAAATACATTGCACACATTTAGATAGTATTTTTGTTACGAATACATTTTTAATTATACATATTGAAACATTTTATTAATAATTCATATTGTTTTTTTGTAATTATGAATTAATTACACAGTTCTCTCTTATTATTCTTATTGGGAAGTATTTGATATTTTTTATTTGATAGATTTTGTTATATGCCTGTATAGATCCATCTTAGCCATATATCTAGGAAGAGTAGATAAAGATCAAAGTGCAAGCTCCAAAATTACATCCCTCTACACACACACATATAATTGTATTTTTGAATGTTTAAATAGATTCAACTTTTAGAATTTTTTTTGAATATATAGAATAAATTAGTTTCAATTTACAATTCCAACAAATATTTTTTCATTAAAAATTAATTCTTAATAAAAAAAATTCAAAATGTAAAATAATAATACTTAAAATACTGTAAAACCAAAAATTTAGTTTTTTTTTCAAGTTAAAATTGAAATAATTATAAAAAAACATAAATAAATTTTTTTGAGTCTCAATGCTATAAAATATATATACATCCTTATTGACACAAACGAAAATATGAAAATTTTCATATGACTTTTCTCCATACCATTCAAGCTACAAAATTTTCTTTTGTAACTGGTTTGGTTTAACTGACTGACACTTTATATGATCCCATTCAGGAATGAGAGAAGAAATATAATAGCATGAGAAAAATTATGTCGTGGTTTAAAAGCTATCAGGATAGTATATTCATACAAATTTACAACTCAAAATGCTACACATACATCCGCCATCCCCACATGGAGATATCTCAAGGCGTGTGAAATTATTAACCATGCTAACCCTCTTACTGAATCAAAGCAACGGAGAGAAGTAAACCTAATCTATAACAGTTCTTCATGTAAAAAATTCGTACATTCTTGTTATATGTGTTAGATGCGCCACATATAAAATTCCTACATTGTTATTATGCGTGTATGATGAGCCTACGTACAGACTGAGAATTACGGGCTTTTATTTTTAATATGTTGAAATGAAATCATCTAGCAGACCTGCATAGGACGAGCTCTCACCGTGATTCGAATAGAAAATTATAAATATCCATTACCATAACGTAGTAGCATTTGAATAGAATATATACATAATTTTTTGGATAGACAAAGCTAGATCCGAAATTGAAATGTTTAATATTTCAAGGAATTCCATTCTTTTCCACCAAAATTATGGATTTAGGAAAGGTCAATTAGCAATATATATATATATATATATATATATATATATATATATATAAATTTTGCTAATTGATTCCTTTTTTTCGTAATCCATATTATATATATATATATATATATATATATATTATACTCTACGAAAGGTCAATTAGTAAAATATATATATGTATATATATATATATATATATATATATATATATATATATATATATATATATATATATATATATTTTCAACAATATTTGTATCTCTAAAAAATTGTTTATTTTATAATATAGATTTATATTTATATTGTTTTTAAAAGCATTATTTATATTTATATAAAATTAACATTTTTATAAATATATTATTTTTAATAATAAATAATTTTATTTTAATTAAAAATCTTTAATATATATATATATATATATAATATGCAAAATATTGATTATATAATTAATTTAAGAAAACAATATTATAAACATTAAAGTTTTATATATTTATTAATTAAATTTAAATATAAAAATATTAAACTGTATTTAATTTATAACATTAAACATATTTTTATTTATAACTATTATTTATATTTTTTTTTATATTTCACATTTTTATATTTAAAAATATTTTTATTTTTAATTAAATATTCTAAATTATCATGATTATTAATAATTACTAATGTCATAGGAATGTTATGTTTTTTTGCTCAAAATATTTATAATTTTGTTAATGAAAACAAAATTATGAACAATGTTGAAATACTTTTTCGAAAGTGTAATTTTCTAATGTAAAGAAGCTAGCCTAGCCTACTTCCTATTAGATTAATACAAATTACAGTTTATATATATATATATATATATATATATATATATATATATATATATATATATATATATATATATATATATATATATATATATATATCCATGAGCACACAAACACTGTGGATCTGGAATTCCACTATATTCTCTGCGGTTGTTTGCAAGCATTATGTGATCGTATTGGATTGAAGTGGGCTCTAGCATTATTAGAATTTCGAGAAAATCGGTCGAATCTGCCATGCTTCATCAGCTTCCGCCACAAATACTACCACTCGAAATATAACTGTTACTCAATCCGTATCTAACGTAATCTCCATACTGTTAATCATAATTATCGTGTGGATATTCCCTTGTCTCCATTAATAAATGTGAATTCTCATGTGCATCCCATTTTCCATTTCGGGACCTTCAAAATCGTGGACTTTGCTTCAATCTGGATCTGCAAAATCAAGGATCTGATATGAAGATCCGTAGATTTCTTTCATAAAGTTAATAACAACTCCAAAAGCACGGTACCTTGTTCATGTTCAAGCTATTTACCATTGGACTTTGTGCATCCAGAATTAATGCAGACACCCAGCTATACAGTCTATATCTAGCCAGTATTCTGTATGATTGTATATCGTATCAAAATAACTTTGATCGGGGAAACATAACACATGTCGTACAATTATGGGAGATAAAGCATATCACTTCACAGGAAAATTCCCACGTTAGGACACTTCTCTAGTGGATTTTTCGAAGTGTCAAACAGTAATCTGTTCTAACAGTATCACTTAAGGTCATTTTTGTCTTCCTCATGACGTGTAAATTTGTGTTGTTTTTTCAGTTTTGCTTTTTTATTTATTTATTTTTAATGAAATTAAAGATTGAAATTTTATGGGAAGAGTTTAGCTGGACTTAATTGTACTTTTTTACAGTTTTTTAACACATTCAAATTTAAACAATATTGTATTTTGTGTGGAGAAGTTTTCCGGATCAATGATATTCATTTTTGGTTAATTTATCAACAATAATTTAAACAATAGTATCTAAATTTACTGAATTTTAATTTAATTTTAATTTTAATATCAACACTAATATTATGATAATAGCATGTTCTAGCTGTTTATTTAAATAAAACCAGTTCAAACTTGTATGTTTGTACCTTGAGAGATTTAATTCCTTTGGGTGTTTGATACATAGAAAGTTGAGATGGATCTAGGTTGGTCGTGTAGACACAATTTGTCAAACATATATGTTTAATTTAAATATTTTAAATATATTAAATATGTCTAAGGTTAATATGATATTGGTCTTGTATTTCAACTAAATAATTGAATTCTAACATATGACACCTCACATACATGACACATTTGAATATGAGCTAATTGATAAATGACACATTTAATCTTGAGCTAATTGATAAATCCTATCATGAAATTTTCAATGAGCAATATCCATATTTTCTAGAGTTACAAATTGAACTTGGGCATATATATATCTTTTAAATTTCTTCTTTTATAGGATTTTTTCTGCATCTTGTATCAGATGGTTGAGTATCGTTTTTTTGTTTGGTATATTCTTTATTGTTCATCTTTTCATTTCCTCTTTTTTTCATGTTCTTGAGTTTTCATTTCCTTGGCCTTTTTTGTTAAAAAACTTTAAAAATTAGATTTGTGAGGGATCTTAGGGATTATGTTGAGAGCTTTGTGAAAAAAGATCATGTTGAAAGCTTTGTGGAGAGGATCACATTCAGAGCTTGGTGGAGAAGATCATGGATCTTGAAATGATCCATAATATTGTAATTTCCCCTATAAATTGTAGCATTTCGCATTGAAAAGAGGTGGCCATTAGAATGAATATCTCGTAAGTCAAGTCCCCAATAGATGTTATGTAATAGCTTAGTGTTTAAATTAATGAAATTTGACTTCTACTTTATGTAATTCTATGTGTGTGCATGGTGATTTAATGCACTCATGGCTTGGTGCATAGATTGGTTGGATTTATTTGATGAATTATTGTTACATGTAGATCACAGGGTTCTTCAGATTGCAGTGGAATCGAGGATGATTTGAGTTTGTGGAATCATAACCCACAAGTCCATGATCAATACCATAAGAAAACTGGAAATGATAGAGCCCCATATATCATTTTCATCATGTGGTATCATAGCATCGTAGATTCTTGCATGTAGTGTCGAGGAGAAGTGACATAAGAAGGTACAAGTGATTGAAGCTTTGGAAAGAGATTTATTTTTTCTGTGTAGGTGCCGATAGAAGAAGGTGAGAAGATTTGCAGCAACCTAGAGCAAGGAATGAACAAATGGTTATAGAGGAAAGGACTGAGAAGATGCCAAAAGCCCAAACTGAGGAGAAAGTTTGTTGAGGTGTCATGTAGGAGGTGGAGAGTTGTTACTGTAGAGGCATGGTGTAGCTCATTAGTTTAATTTGTTATGAGAAGACTAGATGCATATGACCAGGGGGTCATAAATTTTTGTATCTTAGGATTCTGATGCAGGAACATCAACCCATCCTTTGAAAAAAATAGAAAGAACGACTTATAGAAGGGTAAAATGAGACAAACAAGTCAAAAGGAAAGGAATTTGTTAAAAATATTGAAGAACCAGATGTGCGAGGGATCTTACGGATTATGTTGATAGCTTTGTGAAAAACTTCATGTTGAAAGCTTTGTTGAGAGGACCATGTTCACAACTTTATGGAGAATTTCATGAATCTTAAAATGATCCATAATATTGTAATTTCCTCTATAAATTGTAGCCTTTGTGCATTGAAAAGAGGTGGCCATTAGAATGAAGATCTAGCCAAACAAGGTGCTAATAGATGTTATGAAATAATTTAGTGGTTAAACTAATGAAAAAATATTTATAATTTATGTAATTATTTTTGTGTGCATGGTGATTTAATGCATTGATTTCTTGAGGCATTGATTTTTTGGCTTTGTTTCATGATTTAATGTTACATGTAGACCCTAGGGTTCTTTATTTTGCAGTGGAATCGAGGATGAGTTGAGTTTGTGGACTTATAACCCATAAGTCTGAGGATTGAGGTCATAATAAAACATGAAATGATAGACCCCAATAAATTATTTTCGTCAAGTGGTATAAGAGAACAAAATATTCATGCATGTAGTGTGGAGGAGACGCAACAGAAGAAGGTACAAGTGATTGAAGTTCTGGTAAGAAATTTATTTTCTTTGTGTAGGTGAAAACAAAGCAAGTGAGAAGATTTGCAACGACCTAGAGCAAGGAGTGCCCAAATGGTTCTGATGGAAAGAACCGGGCATATTCCCGAAGCCCAAATTTAGGAGAAAGTTTGGAGAGGCATTGTGTGTCAACGTGGAGAATTGTTACTGCGGAGCCAGGTTGTAACTCACGAGTTAAAGTTGTTACAATAATTCTAGATGCATATGACCAGGGGATCATAAAATTTCGTACCTTAGGAGTCTAATGCAAGAGAATCAACCCATCCTTTGAAAATATTAGCAAGAATGACGTCTAGAGGGAGAAAATGAGAAAAACACATCAAAGGGCAAGGGATTTAAAAAAAAAAAAAAAACTAAAAATCATATATATGAGGGATCTTAGGGATTATGTTCAGATATTTTTTAAAAATACCATGTTGAAATATTTTTGGAGGGGATCATGTTCAAAGCTTTATAGAGAAGATCATGGATATTGAAATGATCCATAATATTGTAATTTCATCCATAAATTGTAGCCTTTGGGCATTGAAAAGAGGAAACCATTAGAATGAATACATGACTAACCAAGATGCCACTAGAGGTTACGACACAGTTTAGTGGTTAAATTAATGAAATTTTATTTCTATTTTATGTAATTATATGGGTGTGCATGGTGCTTTAATGCATTGATGTCTTGATGCATAGATCCACTGGCTTTGTTTGATGAATTAAGGTTAGATGAAAACCATAGGGTTCTTCAGTTTGTAGTGGAAGCGAGGATGAGTTAAGTTTGGGTAGTCATAACCCATAGGTCCTAGGATCAAGACCATAAAAAATATTGAAAACGAAGAGAACCCATAATTAATTTGCGTCATTAACAACTTTCAATTGTCATTTGTTGTGCCCTTCTTTGTCGACATGCTCTTTGATATACTCTTTGGTGTTCAATTATTTATTTCATCTGATCTCGTTATTGTTCAATTGTCGTTTTTTGTGACTATATTTGTTTCTCCAATTGTTTTTTACACTCCTCAAATGCCATTTTTTAATGTATTTTTCTATCAACTTGCTCTTTATTATTCATTTCTATTTAATATGGATTTACATTGATGATTAAGGTGGATCTACAATATTTACTCTCTCTCTCTCTCTCTCTCTCTCTCTCTCTCTCTCTCTCTATATATATATATATATATATATATATATATATATATATATATATATATTGTTGTGAAACCAACTCCAAAATAGAAGAAAAGAGATATAAACGCCTTAGAAATAAGCCACTTCAAGGGGGAAACCTCCAATACATTACATGAATGAAAAATTCTTGGATGATACAAATTACAAAACCTCCTTTCTATATATAGGAGTCCATGGGGCCACAATGTAATCCTAGTGGGGCCACAATGTAATCCTAGCTTACCTAACAATAATAATTTAAGGGCACAATAATAACAATATGGGGGTTACAGGGGTACAATAATAACAATAAGGGGACTACAAAACAAGTGTTTTCATCAACACTTGATTATTTATTGATGCTTCTATATAAAACTCTCATCGTCCCATGCGGAATATTCAATGAGTAAGTTCTTCCACTTGCTAAGATACTCTTAAATTGATCGAGTTAATAGTTGTTGAGTTTTTGTTTATGTGACTACTTCAAAACATCTTTCGATGTGATGTTAGTATTCCTATTGTTTCATTTGATTATGTACCAAAATTAGGCTATCCTTTGAGAGTTGGAGAACTTGTTGTTGATGCTCAATGTGATCTTCCACTACTTTATCATCCATATTAGCTTTCATTTTATCCTTCAAACTGTCCAACTTAGCCTCCATTTTTTCCTTTAAACCATCTTTGTCATATTTTATTGCTCTTTGCAAGATCTAAATTTGTTGCACTTAGTACTGTAATTTTGATATCTCATACTACAATGCTTCCTCTTTGTGCATCATAGTAAAGCTTTCTAAGGGCTTAATGGGTGTGGAATTATTTTTGGTAGGAATTATAGAACCCAATACTGATGAAAATGCTTCAATATGCCTTGTAATCACTTCAAACTGCTTTTCCAAACAAAAATTATGCAATTTTAAATAACAAATACACACTTTTTCCTTGCTTTTCAGGAACTTGATATTGAAACTGAATTATCTCTTTGATTTCAGATCTTCAATGTCTGAAATTTTGTCCTGTAGTAGCCCTTTGAGTCTCCTTTCTAATGTTGAAGGTCTGACCTGCTTTGGTTGCTTCAAGAAAAATCTATTCTGAATCTCCCACAATGACCTAATTATGTATTGGTTTAGTAGAGTGAACTTGTATGGCACGCCATGTGTCAGTGTTTCCTCCTTTGTCTTCGAAATTGATACACACGAAACTATAGTCCATGTGATTTCGACCACTTTTTACATAATACCAATATGATGCTCAAAGAAAGATTTATGACGATTTTACCAAGGTCACCTCTTTTAGATGAAATTTGGGAGCCTACAAGAACCTAACTTCCACAGATCGTATCTCTGAAAATATTGCGAACCAAGATCTGCAATTTTTATAAGATGTTCCTCAGGATTTTGGCTTCACGTGGTAAAAATTTCAGCTTTTGAACCTTTGTAGAAAAAAACGTTATATTGAAAATGCCACGATGGCCTATTTGGAGAAGCGAAACCCTAGAATCCAAATCTCTAATACCAAATGTTATGAAACCAACTCCAAAAATATAAGAAAAGAGAGATCAATTCCTTAGAAATAAGCCACTTCGAGGGGGGAACCTCCTTTACATTACATAAATGATAAATTCTTGGATGATTCAAATGAAAAAAACTCCTTTCTATATATAGGAGTCCATGGGGTCACAATATAATCCTAGCCGACCATACAATAATAATTTAATGGCACAAAAATAACAATAGTTGGGTTTTATAGGGCACAATAATAACAATATGGAGACTACAAGGGTGTAAAAATAATAATAAGTGGGCTAGACTAACACAATAAGGGACTACACTAATAATCAAAGGATCTAACATATTGTACCATAGAAATCAATCCACACCATGAATAATTACAGTGTGCATACACTAAAATCAATTCATTTAATGCAAACAATCAAATTGGAGTACAAATTTTGATGTATAATATTTATATGAGTAAGAGTTATAAGTTGAGCTTGACATATATATCTTTTACATTTTTTTTCATATGATTTTACTGTGCATCTTGTACTATTCTTGAGTTGGTTGAATATTGTTTTCTTTATTGGTATGCTTTTTTGTGTTCAATTTTTCATTTCCTCTATTATTCATGCTCTTGAGTTGTCTTGTCTTTTCTTTTTGTTTTCCTCTTTGTTGTGCATTTACTTGTATTATTTTCTATTGACATTCTTTAATTATCATTTCTTGTGCCCCTCTTTGTCGATATTCTCTTTGATATATCTTATTTTTCATTCAATTTTTTTTCATATGATCTTCTTGTTCTTTAGCTATCATTTGTTGTGTTGTTGTTGTTTTTCCATTTCTTGGTGAGACTCCTTAGTTATAATTTTTTGTTCCCTTCTTTGTTAACTTGCTCTTCTTTTTTTCATTTATATTTAATATGGATCTAAGTTGATGATCAAGATGGATTGTCAATGTCAGTGGACGGTTCAACTACAACAACAATTCTTTCACTCTTAGGTAGTAGGAGTTTAAATTATTTTTATCATTTCACAATAGAGTCTCAATACAAATATAATCAAAACAACAATAAAAGTCAAACCTTGATAAAATATAACTTAACGCCTTTCGTCTTGGCCTTAATCTTCTATAATTTAAATAAACATTAAAACAAGGTTGTTGTCAACCATACATAGGTATGAGGATTACCTATTGCGAATAAGAATAATAATAAAAACCATGGCACCAGACTGTAAATTGTTCAAACATATAATAAAATTCCACCTCTAGCATAAAATACAAATATAAAATTGACGATTCTGGTCAAATGTTGAAACAAGACAAGTACATGTGTATACTATTTTTCACATTATATATGTAAGTTTTGAAGACTACGTCCAGGCATGGTCCTTCATAACCCTTGCAACACATCAATGTATACATATCCTAGTCTATGTAAGGTTTATACAAGAGTTGAATTATAATAAAAATGACATAGTTGATACCTTGGTGAAAATTTCCATACACCAGATCTAGTGTTGACAGATGAATCACCTCAAATCAATCTCCTTTCATACACGAAGTCATCTTGAAGGTGACCTTCACCTTGTTCACGACAATGGATCAACCAAAGAAGATTCGACCTCCACTATGGTCATTACTACTTTTGTTGCGAAGAGCTTCCTAAGTCAACAAAAATATCCATGTATTGACCATCCTTGTTATAGGAATCAATGCAGATACATTCCTTTCATTGTGAGTTTTGAATGCTCCAACCTTGGTTTGAACGAGGGGTGACTAGGTCATGCCAATCTTCCTTTCTCATTGTGTTGAATCATTCAGCTAATAAAACATATGCATCGACAACCAATAGATAACTCTACCTTATCTACAAATACAATTGCAGAGTTTGTTGACATGGAAGAAATCCTGGCTTATCTCACCATTAAATTCACATTGATGTGCCTACTATCATTCATTGACCAACATAGTATCTATTTGATCTCTCACATAACAATAGTGACAATAAAATAATGGTATACATAAAAGAAGAGGGCCAACCTTGCTCTCACATGCATTCGTTTTATTATTAATGTGGCCATACTTTAATTTCAAAAAATTTCTATTGAGATCCAAAAAAATAGTATTTCATTATCAAAAAATTAGAGAGAAACCCTAACTAGAAGTTAGCTTTCAATCTTTGGATGATTCAAAGCTATTTATTGCACACACACACACCTTACCATTCACTCAACAACTAAATTTTTCTAGAAATTACATAGGAATTGATTTCTTTTTTTATGATGTTGCTGCATCAATTAGGTATCTTTCTAGTTCACATCTATTTAATATATATCTAGGTTGATGATTATTGTAACACAAAAATCACGCATGTTGTTAATAATTTATTTGTGTATATATTGAAATCAATACACACTATTAATCTAATTAATATAAACTATTACTCTAATTAATTTAAAACAAATACACATCATCCATATATTTATGTGAAATAAAAATTTAACATCTAAAGTAGATCAATGCATCCTGAGTTCTAACTTCATGTATCTTTTTTTGTCAACATGCTCTTTGTTATCCATTTATATTTAATATGGATCTATACTCAGTGTTATTCATTTGTATTTAATATGGATATATGTTGATGATCATTGTAACACAAAAATTAATGCACGTCGTCAGTAATCACTTTTTTCATACACTAAAATCAATTTTTTTTAATTCAAACAACCAAATATGATTAGACATCAGCATATACATTGAAACCGGTGCATCTAGTGCAACCATTGAAATAGGATTAGAAATAAACATCTACACTAAAATCAATGCACCTATTTCAATAAAAAAGTAAATTATTAATATCAAAGTTATCTAAAATCAAATTAGCACCTTACATATACCCTTTCAATTTGGTGAAAATGTCTAATATTATAATACAATTTTCTATATAATATTACAATATTATATATTGTAAAAAAATTTCTATGTAATATGTAATAAGGATCCTTTCTCTCAGTGGCTTAGCTCTTACCCCTTTCATAGAAAGATGAATAATAGTAATATGTTATAATATAGTTATGGAATTTGGTACATCCTCTTACCAAGATGTATAACCTTGAATATTTGTTCTTATGCAAAAGTTTAATATTTAAAAATAAAAATTTTAATATTTTCTATTTATATTTGAAAATATCTTAGTTTCCAAAATTAGAATTAATTTGATTTATGTAAGTTTGAAACCAATGGAATATTTCCTAGTATAGATACATCTTATGTATGGATCTAACATGAGTCAAGAGGGATGAAATTTCTTTAGGTACAAAAATTGGGGCTTTACTAGGGGAGCAATACCATGCCACACACGTTCACATTGGAGGATATATATTGAGGAACAAATGACATAATATATTGAGCATATAATAGGGGGTAAAGTGGTTTTACATTGGTAGGTATAAAAAATGGATCTCAAAGTTAATGAAAAAATATAAAGGAGTATAAAATATGTTAATTAAAAATGGATACCCACAATATCTAGTGCAAGTAGGTGTTTTAAATTAGGAAGGTGAACCAGTGTTGTATTGGTAGGGGGTTAAATAATGTGACTTTAAGATGTATTTTCCAATATGTATTCAAATTAATGGTAATTTTTAGAATGCCACAAGCTCAAGTGATATGTCAGAGGTTCATTGAGTGAAGCTCCCATGGATACAAACTTTTTTTAGAGTACAAAAATTGAAAACAAAATTGCACCCCTATCATCCCATGATAGATCCCAATGAATCTATAGTGCTTCTTTCTCTCTATATATACAATGTGTAAATTTTCATTGTTTAAATTTTATTTTTGAATGCTACATAGAGTACATTGCATTCTCAAAAATGTTTTTTTTTTATTAGTATATTTTTAGTATACATATTATTTTTTTTATTGATAACCCACGTTGAAATTTTTAGGTATTATTAATTTAATTACACATATCCCTCTTATTAATCTTATTAGGAAGTAATTTATACTTATTTTATTTTATTTCAATTACATTTTTTTCTTTGGACATTAAATATTTATTCTTTACGAGTATAGATCCATCTTAACTATGGATCTAGCAAGAGTGGAGAGGGAACAAATCTTTTGAGGTGACAACTTTTTTTATATTGCAAAGATAAAATAAATTACACCTCCAAAATTCAAACTAAGATACATATCACTAATATAGTGCTTATGAGATCCAACAAATTCTAAACTAAGAGATTTCATGCTGGGAAAATATCTCAACAATATAGCCAACCAGCAAACTCAATCTACCGATATTTTATTGTAAGTGCTAATTCTAGGTCCCTCCATTAACGCCTACATTAAAAATATCAATTCAAGAATCATAAGTTATATTATGCATATTTTTTCTGATAGTGTGGTATGGTCTTCATTAGCACTTATATCCACTCTGGAATCTCCTGAGTTGTGCTCTTTCTTCACCACACAACTTCGAGCTTACTCGTTGACCCATTTAAGACAACTGCTTTTGACCATCATTTATGTACTTGTATGACCAACAATATTGACATACTCAACTTGTTAGAGCTTCCATAAGAAAATATATCAAGTAACTAAACCAATTTCTTATTCTTATTTCGGCTATTTGTCAATTTCTAAGAAGGCCATATGTTGCATATTCTTATTTCGGCTATTTGTCAATTTCTAAGAAGGCAGTCAGGATACTGAGTGTATTCAAAAGATGTATATAACTTAGCATGTACATCACACTTTAGAATTTAAATATATATCAAGTTCAAAGAGGTTTAGAACTTTTTCCATATATATTTTCCTATCTATATATGTGAACATATGTGTTAAATTAAATTTTAATTTATGCATTTTATAATGTTAATTTCAATGGATATAAACAAAATCAAACAATTGAGTGTACGCATATTCATCAAAATATATCAAAATAAGTTCATTTTATATTGGGATTTGTATCGAGGTGGAGGTGGAGATTAATTAAAAGGGATTCGTCCGAGAATTGACGAGAAATGGATTAGTAGATAAAAAACCATAAATTGTGCCCCCTCTATACTAAACATCCTCCAGATCACATTTCTAATCAATTTCTTTTCAAATGGAAAGCATGAGCAAAAGAGAAGTTGCTTGTAAACCTTAAGTTACGAAAATAATCATTATCCTACGTAAATTGTGTTAGTTACGAAGAGAAACACTATCCTACGCAAATTGCGTTGTGGGAGAGAATAAATCAAAGATGATTACAACCATATAGTGGCAAAGAAGTGAGTTGGACAAGGGAAACAAATAGCATATCATTTTGTCTTATCATAATAATATCATCCATGCAAGCATTATATTTATTACGAATTTCATAGAAGAGTTCATGACAATTTACATCATCTTTGCATGAAAAAATAAACCATTTTCCTTCGCATATGTATCATCTGTCAAAAATCAAGTTAACAATATATTCAATATATGTCTAAAAGCAACCCAAAATATATGTATTTATACAGAGTGAGATCACATATCATATTTTAGATTGAAATTATATGGAATGAGATCAAATATCAAGTTTGACCAAAAATATGTAAAAAATACCTAAAGAAATATGGCATTAAAAATCTTGCATTCCAATGATAAAGCATAGAACGAGCAATTTTTTGCAGTGGGGCAGTTCCTCACCTAAACGATCAACAACAATGCATGCCCATGTGTATTATGTTCCTGCACAAATTGGCTTGACCTGCCTTCATGACACATATGGAACCTACCATTGAAGTGGAAATTGAAGTCGACTTAAGGAAAACATAACCTTCTTTATTTTAATATTTTTTCACGACCTTTATGGTAGGTTCATGTGGAATTTAAATTGATTTAATCAAATCGCACAACATTTGACCATAAAAATGATAATCAAGGTTCATCACAGGCCATGGGTCAAAGGAAAATATCATTTCATCCATCTAAATTTATTACAAATGTATAATTAGGCTTGAATAAAAATAAATCGCATGGATGTTGAAGGAAAAAATAAAAATAAAACTAATCACAAATAAATTATTAATGTTGAAAACAAATAAATGTTGTGGATGTTTATGATGGTGGGTTGGGTAGGTGTTTGTGCTTTTTTGTAGGTAGTGAAAATTGTAGTAATGAAATTGTGCCTCTTTGTGACTCAACAATGTCACCAAGGAATAATCAATCAGAAGAGTAGGAGGGAGAAGAGTAGGAGGGACAACTGCAGTAGAGTAGGAGGGATAACTGCAGTAGAGCCCAACCTAGGAAAAGACGGTAAAGGTTATTTGGCCCCTCTTTTCCCATGACTCAGTGGCAACATAATTCAATGCAATTATACTTGAAACACACTAGGAAATCTCGGAACTTGAGATTAAAGTTGGAGAGGGGAGGCAATTTATGTCTAATTCTAAAATGATTGACGATCTGGTAAGCTAGATGATAAACCGTAGGCACACCAACTGTAAGAAGAATTACTACCTAAAATTAATGGTGATTCATTATAAAATGAAGACACCGTTGGGCTTGGCTCTAAAGGATAAAAAGGTGGAGAAGTACAATAGTTTTGCCTCTCTGGATGACGCTAAAATAATGTTGATAAATGTGAGGTTTCACATGGATAAAATTGATGCATGTCTCGTGGATGTGGATATCCATGTTCCTTGTGAATTTTATGGCGGGGACATGAGGTATCCCCCTAGCTCAAGTGCAAGGGTTCCATCAACTATATCGTCTTCAAAAAATGATCATTGATCAAGGTGGTGGGTGGTGGTTTATGCATTTCTCCTAAAGGTTCAAGTGTTCTTCTATTGTAGGCATGATATAGGTGGATGTTGCTGGCCACCTTCCTATTCCATTTAGACCCTGAAAACTATTTTGTTTCAATTTCTTTAATTCTAGCGCAACTTTCAATTTCTGGAAACTTTCAGATTCTAAACTTCTGGAGTTGTTTTCAGGTCCCAAAAGATGTTTTCTGTAAAAACAAAGATATTGAAAAAGTGCAGATCCTTGACACAAGGTATTATGATAGCCAAACATAGATCATATGTCAAAATTATGACCCTGGGAATTTTGAGGTTATACTTACCCCACTAGGGCCCATAAATATTGGCGGTTCATCTCCTAGGGGTAGGGTTTCAAACTTTTTAGTTATGATAAAAATACCTTCGATCCTAATTGGAAAATAGTTCATAAGTAATGTAGTTGTTACATCTCTTCTTAGATATAAGCTACCATCGCTTGAGCTACTTAGTTCCATTCTACATGTAAACAATTTTTAGTACATGTTATTAATTAATTGAAGTTTTTTTCTTTCATTTTGTCTTTGTGTTCTATTTAAATAAGTATTTAATTTCTTTCCTTCATAAATCCATATCAGTGGTATTAGAGTATTCTTCTCTTTCTCTATTTTTGTATGCATGTCCCAAACGAGGTGAGGGTATAAGGAGTTTGTGTTGCATGTGGAGCTTGCTGATCAACCTAATTTAGAGGTCTTTGTTTCAGCCGGATGTATACCCCAGGAATATTGTACACCCCTCAACATGGGGGGACTTCTCTCAACTGGGGGGGGTCAACCCCCCTCGACCAGGGGGTTCGACGACTAGCGGTACCTCGAAGGGGGTTCAGGGGCAGCACCATCGAAGCTAAAAATAGATGTAAGATTGCCTTGTAAAACATTTAAATTTCATAGTCAATTTGGTTCGTTCCCCAGGCAAATGATATGACGGTAGAAATTATGTTTAATTTAGGTTTTTTTTCCCTAGAAGTAAACCCCTTAGTTTATATTAGAAAATTGTATTACGATTGTGTGTGATTTTTGTATTTTGAGTGAAAAAGCGATAAGGGTATTGTGTGAGAGAGTAGAGGATATTATAAAAAATATGCTATAGGTTTTGTCTCTTCATTTTTTTGGATAATGTTAAGGAAATATTGGTTGTTTCTACGTGGACTTAGCCCAAGTTGGGTGAACCACATATATTTATATCTCTCTTGCTTTATATGTTTTGTTTTTATATTTTCACATATTTTTATGTGTTCCATTCCTTTGTAATATATAATTTTCTAACAACTGCTATTAGAGCTGAAGGTATATTTGGCTCACAAATTCATAGCAAATAAGGGTTCCTAGTTTGAGTGGGGGAAATGGTAGAAGATGGTAGCTTTCGGGTCGAGAAATTTAACAGCAAAAACTACTAGATTTGGAAGATGCAGATGGAATATTATATGTATCATAAATATTTTTACCTGCCAATGAGTAGAAAAAAAAAGAAGCATCGATTATGAAAATGAACAATGGGGGATTCTCGACAGAAAGGCACTTGGAACAATACAATTGTGCCTAGCAGCTTCGGTAGCCTTTAATATTTCAAATGAAACGAAAATAGAGGGTTTAATGATGACATTGGAGAGAGTGTATGAAAAACCCTCTGTCTCAAATAAGGTATTTCTTATGAAGTGTTGATTTAGTATGAAAATGTCAGAAGGTGGATCTATTGCTACCACTTAAATAAATTTAATATGGTTACCAATAAGTTAAGTTATGTAGGGGTAAATTTTTTTGATGAAGTTAGGGCTCTGTTATTTTTATGTTCATTACCAAAAATTTGGAATGGTTTCATTATGGCCATTTGTAACTCTTTTTCTGGATTTAGTAATTTAAAATTTGATGATGTTGTCGATGCCATCCATAGCAAGGAAATGCGAAGGAAGAACTACGGTGAGACATCAAGTAATGCTTTGAGTGCATAGACAAGGGTAAGAGAAATGGAAATATTAAAGAGCCCAGGATATCATAGTAAGTCAAGGAAAGGTAGATCAAACACTCGATCGGGGATAGTGTGCTGGAAATGCGAGAAGAAATGACACCTAAAGAAAGATTGTAAGTCTTGGAAGGGAAAAGAAGGAGACACACAAAAAGAAAGAAATCATGAAGTGAATGTGACTGGTGATGTTTTTCAATATGATTTGATTCTTCCTTTAGAAAAATTTATTGATGCCTATGTGGTAGATTGAGGGGCCTCATTCCATGCCACGCCTAATAAGAAACATTTTCATGAGTATGTTCAAGGAGATTTTGGACAGGTTTGTCTAGGTGATGATAAAACCTGTAAAATTGTTAGAATGGGTAAATTTCTTGTAAAACATTAGACTGGAAACCAATGGTTATTAAAGGAGGTAAGGTATGTTCCAAATCTAAATATAAATTTCATTTCAATAGGGTAGTTAGGAGGTGAATGTCGTGTGACAATTTTTACAGATAAAACTTAAAAGGTCACTAAAGGATCCCTGGTAATAGAAAAAGGAGAAAAGGTTGGTACATTATGTTTTCCTTTACAATTTTGGGCAGATTTTGTAGATAGTGTTGTTTATCTTATAAATAGAGGGTCTTCAAGTTCCTTGGATGGTGGTATTCCAGAGGAGGCATGCACAGGTAAAAATGTAAACTACTCTTTTTTAAAGCCTTTTGGTTGTGAGGCCTTTGTCCATATTAATAAAGAAAATAGAACAAATCTTGAGGAAAAATCAAATAAATGTACCTTTATTGGATATGGCGTTAATGATTTTGGTTATCGCTTATATGATTATGAAAATCACAAAATAATTAGGGGGGGGGAGATTTCATATTCAATGAAAGGGTCTTGTATAAGGCTCGGATGCAGGAAAAGAAACAACATAAATAAAACAGTGAATACATAGTACTTGATGAGATCACAGAAAAAGTAAAAGTTCCTGAAAATAATAATAATCAATAGCCACAAGAACTACAACCACCACAGCAGTGACATGCACCTCAAACACCAAAAAGTGTTGTCTAAATATCTACCAGGATAAGTAGACCCCCTGAATGATACTATCATTCATTATATTATGTATTGTTGACAGATTCTGGTGAACCAGAATGTTATAAAGAATCAATGTAGGTAGAAACTAGGGAGAAGTGGGAGCTATCCATGAAAGAAGAGATGGAATCGGTACATAACCAGAATTTGGACATAGTTAGGTTTCATGTAGGTAAAATAGCTTTGCAGAATAAATGGGTTTAGAGGTTGAAGGAAGAAGATGGAGGAAAATGTAGGTACAAAGCTAGACATGTGATGAAGGCGTTTGCACATAATAATGGTATTTACTTTGATGAGATATTTTCTCCTATTGTTAAAATGACTTCAATCAAAACTATTTTAAGTCTTGTATGAGCAGAAGGTTTCCATGTTTAATAGTTAGATGTAAAGACAACATTTTTCAATGGCTATTTGGAGGAAGAGCTCTATTTGCTGCAACCACAAGGATATGAGCTGAGAGGGAAGGAAAAATTAGTGTTCAGGTTGAAGAAGAGCTTGTATGGCATAAAATAGGCTCTGAGGCAGTGGTATCTAAAATTTGACAGGTTTATGTATGAAAAAGGTTATACTAGATGTCACTTTGTTCATTAGGTTTATCTGAAAAAGGAAAAATGATGGAAACTATATTATATTGTTATTGTATGTATATGGCAAGCTTGTTGCGGGGGCTAACATGCGGGAAATAAATGTACTTAAAGTAAAATTGTAATATTTGTTTACAATGAAGGATTTTGGAGTTGCAAAACAAATCCTTTGCATGAGAATAACTAGAGACATGAAAAATCACGAATTAAAATTGTCTTAGAATGAGTACATACAAAATGTTTGGAAATACTTAATATGCATAATGAAAAACTAGTTAGTACACCTTTTTCTAGCCATTTCAAACTTAGTAAGGAGATGTGCCCCAAGACCCATGAAGAAATGGAATATATGTCTAAAGTTCCATATGCATTAGCAGTTGGAAGCTTAATGTATGCAATGGTCTGCACAAGGCCTAATATTGCACATGCAGTGGGACTTGTAAGTAGATACATGAACAATCTAGGAAAAGAACATTGGATGGAAGTAAAATGGATTCTCAGATATTTGAGAGGTACCACAAATCAAGCATTATGCTTTGGTGGTTCAAACATTGCTCTACATGGATATGTTGATGCGGATATGGCGGTGATATACATAACAGGAAGTAGGTATGTGTATTTGTGTGGGTGGAACAATTTGTCGGTGGATTTAGAAAATACGAATAATTGTTGCACTTTCAACAATGGAAGTAGAGTATGTTGTTACTACAGAGGCTAGTAAAGAAATGATTTGGTTACAAAGGTTTATGGATGAATTGGGAAATAAGTAGGAGATGGGAAGGTTATATAGTGATAGCCAGAGTGCCATTCATCTTGGAAATACCTCAACATTTCATTTGAGGACTAAAGACATACATCTCAAGTACCATTTCATATGGTGAGTGTTGGAAGATGGAGAGTTGAACCTAGAAAAGATAGAACCTAGCCAGATTCCTGCAAATATGTTAAAAAAGGTTTCAATTGGTCTTCAAGTATGATGATGAAGACGATAAATAGCTAGGTCCAAAGTGGAGTCATTATTCAACAAATGAAGTAACAATGGAGTTTCTACAATCAATCTCCAAGTGGGAGATTATTGGGTGTGGAGCCTGATTATCTTATTCCTTTAGATGTATCTGTTTCATTTGAATGTATACCCCGGGAGAGAGCGCCACACCCACTCACGGAGGGTACTTTCCCACCACGGGGGTTCGAGGAAACGATCCACTCTTTGTTGGGGGATCGAGGAGACGTGAGGATTCACGAGCGATTGCCCTGGTAAAAATAGATGTAAAATTGTCTTCTAAAATATTGTAGTTTCTTAGTTAATTTGGGATGTTCATTAGGTAGATGATCTGAGAGTAGAAGTTATGTTTAATTTAGGGTATTTTTCCATATAAGGCAACCCCTTGGTTCATATGAGGGAATTGTAATGGTTGTGTGTGTGGTGTGTGTATTCTGAGCAAGAAAGAGAAAGGGGGACTATGTGAGAGAGTAGAGGATATTATAATCGATATGTTGTGGGTTGTGTCGCATCATTTTGCTGGATATAAAGGAAGGGATGGATTTTTTTGCCGTGGATGTAGCCCAATTTGGGTGAACAACATATATAATTTTCTATCAGTTAGGACTTGAACTAGTTAATTCTTTGCAAGACTATCCCCGCTCACACCAACTACCTGCCATGTTAGAAGAAAAAAAATACAAGGGAGAAAGAGACCCTATCATTTTTTTTTCTCGAAGAAGCCCTCAAGTGGAAAAGGAATGAGATGATGGACAACTTTTCCCAGATCCTTCTCTGGATGCCAATATGCGATGCATCTTCTTCCAAGAGTCACTTTGGAGGCGATGCCCACTTCAAGGTACAAGTCAACTTCGATATCCTTATATTAAAAGGTTAGATATAGATGTAATTGTTTTAAATAAATTTTTAAGTCAGTTGGAATGTTATTTTTTGGTCCATACTTCCACCGATAGGGAAAATATTACTTTTTCGTTGCTTAAAGGTGACCCCGTTTTAAGGACTATTGGAAAACATACTGTGAGAAAAGGATTGCAAAATCCTTTTTGTTTACAGCTGTAACCTCTTGGAAATATTTCCGAGATGGTTCTAAGGAACAATATTCCCTCGGGGGGAACTATGAAGACTAGTACATACAATGGACCACACCACGATAGAAAAGGGACCAAGATTTGCATGAGATCACAAATATTTTTCATAATCTACACACAAAATTGGGTATCAAAGACTTTAAGTGACATTTGGTGGCCAAGTACCACGATCGTTGGCACAAATAAGTTCAAGAAGAAATATAATTCCTAGAAATCTCCTCGATCGGTGCAACATACCGATATGCTGCTAAGATTGAACAAAAATTTAAACAAAAGAAGTGCAACTTTAGATCTACAAATTTGAAGCATGGAAAGAGCATCCCTAAACCACAGAATAAAGGAAAGTTCCAAGGTGTAATGACATAGGACAACACATTGAAGCCACAAGTAAATATAGGCACCACTAAAATGAATAAGGACATAGGAAAGTGGTGTTATTTCCACAAGAGCGCCATCCACAACACAAATGAGTGTCATGCCAAGCAGTCATTCGTGGTTGAGATAAATGCTTCAGAGTCTAATACATGTTATAATTCTGAATTAGAATCCAATAAGTGGAAGCATATTTTTAGCACAGAACCCAGTGCCACCATTGCCACCACTAAGGCCTAGAATAATTAGCCCAAAGAGCCATAGGAGGGGGAGTATCTCCTCAACTCACAGATGTGGGTAAATGGTTCTTCATTGTAGTTTTTTGTCAATAGTGGGAGCCAAAAGAGATTCTTCTCAAAAAAAATTGTTAAGTGGTTGGGCCTATCAACCACACCACATCCACAACCATATACTAGCAGGTGGATCCACTACGGATGAGATATTCATTTTAGCTAGCAATGCCACCGTTCCTACAACATAAAACCCTTCACAGACAAGGTAATATGTGATTTTTATCCTCTTGAAGTTTGTGCTATTTTATTAGGCCAACCATATTTTTGAAAGCGTCATGGTATGTATGATTCTAGGCCTCACAATATTATTATTACTTTGGGAAGGAAACTGTACATGACACGGAATTTTTCCCCTTCTATCACCATCTCTTTAATCTCTACTAAGTAAAGGAGTAAGATCATCTCCTAGACTCAGATATTTTTTTTTTCTTTCTAATTCATTTTCAAGGTAAGGGAAATATTTTTTCCACATCCATGTCCTTTGGAAAGGGTCCCTTCCTATAGAAAATTCAAGTTGAGAAGTTCATGCAAGAATACACAAACATCTTACCCTCACCGACAGGAGAACCCTTGCACTGTCAGTTTAAGTACTCGATCGGTCTGACTCCTAGATATCCTCTACCTAATGGACCAATATACCACCACTCTCTTCTATAAAATGAGGAAATCAAGTCGAAGGTTCAGGAGCTTCTACCAAAAGGGAACATATAACCAAGCTCCTCACCTTGTGCGATCCCAATTGTACTTGTACAAAAGAAGGATGGTGTTTTAAGACTCAACATTGATTATTGGGAATTGAATGATCCATATTGGATCATTCAATTTTTTTCCATCCATATTGATGCATTGAAAATGAGAAAATTGGAGGAATTATCTCATGGGACTATTTTTAAGAGCGGGGCCCAATTTGGAAAAATGGGGTTTGAAACATTCTAGGAGAATTTCAAAGCATCAAACGAAGTTTTTTTGGGTTAAAACTTAGCTCTCTTGTGCAACTCCATTTTATTTTTCTACAGAGTGATATTTTCAATAGCACAAAAAGTGCATCAATCGGAGTCTGTATGCAAATGTTATGCCACTCAGAAGTTTGCCTTCTTGTTTTCACACCTATAATTCAAGAGGATATGGCATCATCCCCCATTATTCATGGGAAAGCATCTAGCCACGTTTCTTTGATGTAAAATACTTGAGAAGAATTTATATTTTAACACTAGTTAAGAGTTAATGTAGTCAAAATTAACCACTAGTAGGCTATTGTGTTGTGTTATAACTGTGCCATTAGGAATAAGATACATTCCATTATTTCGAGATAATTCTGTTCCATATATGAGAAGAAGTAGCCAAGAAGGATAGGAGATAGATCACACAGGGAATATACCTTACTTATTTGTACCTTCATCTATATTTCTAGACATAGAAAGAGAGCGAAGTGGCCTCACCTTCTAGTTTTGTTTTCTCGTGAAACAGGTTCCCAGAGCATATTTTGGGTTTTATTTGTGTGGGTGATCTTATTTTTCCATTATTTATTTTTCTGCATCAGTTCCATTCACATGCATGAACTAATTACAGTTAAATCTACAAATATTAAACTTTAATAAAACTGTAATAGTGTAGAATCTCATATTTTTCATATAATATTATCAATTTTATTGTGACAAACTATACAGTAGAATATCCATGGAAGTTTATAGATCACTAAATAAATTCACTCTCAGGAACAATTAATGTATCCCACAGATTGATTACACTCTTAACAAGCTTAAGGGAAACCAGCAAGCTCTAATAGAGCCTATAGACGTATGGAAGACCACCTTCAAATCCAATGAGGGCCTTTTTGAGTAGTTTTTCATACCCTTCGAGTTGATAAATTATGCTGAAAATTTTATGAGGCTTATGGATGACATATTTCAACCTTTTACCAACTCATTTTTGGTTGTATATTTGGATGAAAGCTCATCTTCAACAAGACTTAGGAAGAGAACTTGCAACATATTTAGTAGGTCCCTCAAACCCTACGTCAACATAATCTTTGTTCCAACCTAGAGAATTTTTCCTTTTCCATGGAAGGAGTCTAATATTTGGGCTACATAATCAATGAGTAAGGCATGCACATGGATCAGCTAAGATCCAGGTCATTTGGGACTAGCTAGCCATGACGACTATGATAGAGCCTTACAACTTCTTGGGTCTTTGATAATTTCTACGAAGGATTCATGTTGAGACTCTTTCATATTATTTTTCCCTTTAGTCAATATATCAAGGGTGGAGATAAAGAAAATTTATTTTTGGCACAAGGAAAAGCATAAGGAATTCTTTGAAATAAAAAACCGTATTTTCTTTACATTGGTCCTCACATTACGAGACCTGCAACAACTGTTTGAGATTGAGTAAAAGGCCTCATATTGTGCTATTGGTGAAATCCTCACTTAGCAAGGGCACCTAGTGGCCCATCACAGTGAGACACTATCTGATACTGTTCATAGTTATCCCACCTTTGAGAAGGAGTTGTACTCTATCATGCAGACCAATTAACAATGGAAGCATTATATTATGTATAAGGAGACAATCGTCCACATTGATCACCAACCTCTAAAAACTATGTAGACACATGGGAGGTTGTAGAATTACCGCCATTATAAATGGTCCACTTACTTGAAAAAAATTTATTTGAACATAAAGTACAAGAAGGGAAGCACCAATCATGTCACAGAGTACCTGAGTTGAGCCATCATTGTTACACCGATTATAGTTCTAAAATATTGTGAGTGTAAGAATGATGGATGGAAACAACTCTATGAGAGTAACTCAGAGTTCGCTACCACCTACAAGATGTCAATGGATGGAAATCCAATTATAGAATTACAACATCAGGATGGACTATTTTTATATCTAGGAAATCATTGTGTTCCTTCAAGCAGTTGCACTAATATTATTTTGGAGGAACATTACAGCAGGTTCAAAAGATACTTTGGTTTCGAGATGAAAATCTAAGTTTTGCATAAATAATTTCTTTGGCCAAAACTCGAATAGATTTTGGAAAATATATTAGATATTGCACCTCCTATGCCATGACCACGTTGTCCATTAAGAAGCAATGCTTGTACACTCTTTTTCCTACTCCTAGATGACATTGGGAATCCATCTCCATGGACTATATGTTTGACCTCCCTTCTACCAAGCATGGTAATGACAGTGTATTTGTGTTCATCCATAGATTTTATAACATGGCTATATTGAGGGACTAAAAGAAGAGCATCATGATAGAATACACTACCAAACTCTTCTTCAAATGATTTTGGATTCATTTTGGGATTCAACATACCATTATATCATATCAGAATAGTAGGTATCTAATCACATTCTCGTCAATATTCTAATCGTTATTAGAAACTAAGCACACCAACTCAATTGCATTCCATTCGCATGCTTATGGCTAAACAAAGGTTGTCAACATGATGATAATGCAAATAATACCATGTAAAACTCCAAGCATCCATGAATCTTGGACGAGAGTCTTCCCTATGTGTGACACAACTATAACATAACTCTCCATATGTTGACTAGTCACAACCCCGGTGAAGTGGGCATGTGATTTCAACCATTGTGCCCCATTGATATTGCAATCCCTCTTACGACTACACAAGAATAATCTACACATGTCCGGTCTGAAGCTGATAAATCCACCATATTTACTAAATTCATGCAACACACTTGCCATAAGGTTAATGATATCCTAAATAAATCAAATTCCAGATACAAGCAACGCCATTATACACATCGGGTGCCACAAAAAGTTTCAGGTGGGTGAAAACATTTCGTTATATTTGCAGAAATAAAGTCTTACTAGAGCCCATCAGAAGCATCAAACACTCTGGTATGGGCCTTACAACATCACTAAGGCTATGGGTGATAATTATTTCAAGATTAACATTCCCCCATTCCTTAGCATAAACCAAGTGTTCAATGTGGATTACCTTTGACCATACTTTCCACAATTGTTGGACACATCAAACATTGTTGAGCAGTTGACACCAAAAAAGCTCAACTAATATTGTATTGAACAATCCATGACTAACTAGTTCATGGAAACACATATTAAGCACACTCGCCAACAAAGGATCTAAATATATCGGGTTTTCAAATTCGTCCAACTCCTGAACTAAGGAAAGTGGCTCACCAAGGACCAAGTTAAGAAAAAGTTTCCCCATCTCATGGAGGCACTCAATACAATGGGGACCATTTCTTCCTTAAAGGGGAGGAATTATCCAGGTGGATATTGGCGGATCTTTCTATTCCATTTGGACCACCAATAGAGTTTCCTTTGATTTTCCTTAATTCTAGCACAAATTTCTAGTTTTGAAGTTTCTGAGGTCTTAAACTTTTGGAGTAATTTCAAGGTCCTAAAAGACGTTTTCTAGGAAAATTACAAGACTTGAAAAGACAAAAATTACATTTAATATATTCTCTTTTTAGACCTCGTTTATATCTTCGAAAAAAGGTATTATGATAGCCAAATGAAGATAATATGCCAAAGTTACAACCTTGGGGTGTTGGCGATGCAACTTACCCCAATGAGGCCCAAATTGATTGGTGTTTCATCTCCTAGGGTTAGGCTTTCAAACTTCTTATTTACGATTAAAACACCTTCGATCCTCATTGTAACACAATTCATAAGGCATTTAGTCATAACATATCTTATCAGAGATAAGCTACCATCATCCAAGCTAGTTTGTTCCATTATGCATGTAAACAATTTTCAGCACTTCTTATTAATTAATTGAATTTATGTTATTTCACTATATCTAAGTGTTATGTTTAAATTTTTATTCCATTTTGTTCCTTCATAAATCTAGATCAAGGCCCTTGGATGGTCTTTCAATCTATGGATTACGTCGACATATCAAAGTCACGATCATGTGTTTTTGCATTGGGTGTGTTTCTCTTCTTCCATATCTGAAGCATTTTGTCTTTTCTAGTGTTCAAAAAACCAACTATTATTTGGCTAATGCAAATTGTGAGGGCATATTTCTTGTTCGTGGGTTTGGAATTGTGGTTTCCTTTGCAATGGGTTAGTGGTTTCAGTGGTGCTTTCTAGGGTCTTCTGTCATGTCTCATTCGGTGTTTCTCTTTGTATTCCAAGCTACTTGTTTTGTGTGGTCTTATTTTGATGTTCCGACATGGATTTCACTTCACATTTAATGCATAGATTATTTAGAGGGGGATCAAATCCTTGTAAGGCCCTGATGTACTCATATTATGTCTATGTAATTGTTAGTGGCCCGTATAGGGGACATAGGCTAAGGAATGAGTCTTCGTGCTCCCTTTCTGCACCTAGTGTTATCTATGTAATCTAGTTCTCCTCGATAATACAAAGCTTTGAAATTATATATATATATATATATATATATATATATATATATATATATATATATATATATATATATATATATATATATATATATATATATATATATATATATATATATATATATATTTGTTTTGGATGTTGATGAAAAAAACAAGCAATGTTGTATGTGCTTTTACTATGCATATTAATTAATAATTTGTGTAAGATTCATAACAAGTATTTATACATAAAGAAATTTTAATGTAAACTATTAGATTATGTAAATATTTGAGTTATATAAATTGAATAACCAATAAATTTAGATAAAAAATATTTTATAATAAATTAAAGCAATTATTTTATAATATATTTTATATTCTCTAGATGGGGTGACATGAGTAGATGAAAAGGGGCGGCAGGAAATAATTTCCAAATGGGGTGTCAAGGGACATGGAATCCCACCCCTAGTGAGTTTAATTTACATATGAGGAGAATTACACATGTAGATGGTCATGTTGTTAAGGCAATCTGACAAGATGATAAGTGGGAAGGCTAAGGTGCCCGAGCATGTGGAACGTTTGAAGTCCAATATTTTAAGCATGGCAAATTACTTCAGGAGAATTTTATAGTTTGAAGACGGGAAAGATAATACTAGAATAATTGGAAAGGATATTAGCTTGAATATGTGTTCACCTTTGAGTGGTTGCAATATGGTGGAAGAGATTCAGGTATGTCCTATGAAAGAGTTGTTTTAATTTTGTAAGAGCACTCTAGATGGTATAGGTAGTGGTACCAATAACTTTCAAAGATGGTGGAACATATGTGCTTATAGAGGAATTTAATATTTCACTTAGCATTGTGGTTAAAACTAGCATCAATATTGAGAGACTCATCAGATTCAAGGTAAATTCAAAATTTTCAACTCTTTTTCTTTTATTCAATCCAATTGGGAAATTTTCGAGTACATCCAGAATTTCAAATGGTATAGTATTGGTTAGCTCCAACTTGAGAATTTGGTAGTTTTCATTCTCGTTTACTGTTGTTTCCTTTTCAAATTTCAGTGGATACTATTATATTTTCATTCTATATCTTGGGTTGCATGGTGTTTGTTCGCAAATATATATATGTATGTATGTATGTATGTATGTATGTATGTATGTATATATATATATATATATATATATATAGATATTTGTGAAAGAGTTAAGAGTGTTGGTGAGGTGTCTATTTGGGTACAAGGGATCATAAATATTATTCTTGGTGGCTCGCCCCTGCCTCAACTTGACACCCTCTCTCTCCTATTCCAAGTTCAAATGGTAGTATCTCCTTTGTTGCTCTCCTGTGGGTATGCGATTCTAGTGTTTCCAGACTTCTTCTTTAGCGGGGCCGAGAGTGAGCATAAATATCCTTTTTTGGATGACCTAAGAGGGGAGTGGTTATTCATATTTTCCTTCAAGCCATATCCCATTATTTTTATGGCTTTGGTTGTGGGGCCACATTAAGGCTATGTGCAGGTAAAAGAAAATGTTGTGGAGGTATGAAAGCGCTATGAGGACACATTTATTATATCATAAATTTGAGTTCTCCATCTCAGTTTTCCCTTGATGTATCTGGTGCATGTCCCTGAATCCACAATAGGATGGAAAAGGAAAATGTCTCAATAGTGCTTTTAATTCAATAAAGGTGTAACTCACTATTTTAAATTTTGTCAAATGGGTAGTCATGCCAAGACAAAAGGTCCCAGTATGGAGAGCCTAATGATGGAACACTCAAATGCATCACCATATAGAAGGCTTTTCCTGTTGATATGAGGAACTCACCCCAGATCATATACAAGTATAAATCACTAAGGCGGAAGGGAATTCCTCTTCTCATACAACCTCTCTCTCAAACGTAGAGCTATTGATTAAATAGATAGATTTGGTACCAGATACAACACACATGAGGGGTTGATTCAACTAGTATATGTACTAGAAAATAAATTTTCTTCTATGAAGGATGACCTCGGACAACCATGAATCCTATCTAGACCCTTTTCAATTGCTAGAGTACCAACACAAATAATTACGGAATCTGGACCATAAGATGGAGAAGATCAATCACTTCTTAGACATCTCATTGGTAGTAGAGAGACCCCCAAATGGCCCACTGAGTCCCATCCTAGTGTCTAGCTTGGATTTAGACCCTATGGAATGACAAAAAAACTAAGCATGTCAGTTGGTTTTCTTTGTTTTGTTTCCTGTGTTTATGGCCAATTAGCCTCATATGTTAGTCTTAGCTTGGATAATTTTATATCATTGTACTTTTATTTTTCTATGTCCTCTTTAAGGAGAATATTTTTTTTCCATAATCATGACTCCCATTTCAAAGGTTGACCGCTAATATGTAATCCTTGTTATATACCCCAAATTTTCAACTAATAGAATTTCACTTCACAAAAAAAAATTACTTCTAAAATTTTAAAATTAGTTAGATTATTTATATATATAAATATAAATTGGTTATGTATTTTTCAATAAAATTAAAAAATAAAAAATTAGTTAGATTATTTATATATATAAATATAAATTGGTTATGTATTTTTCAATAAAATTAAAAAATAAAAAATAAAAAAGAGAATAACTATCTTTAAAATAATTTTCAACTCTCTATTTCTAATAAATATGGCAATGTACATAAAAATTAAATTCATTTTCACTTTCTTTTTTAAAATTTAATTTTAATTAAGAATAATATTAATATCTCATGCACATGTGATGTAGCAAAAATTAAGAAGGAATTTTATTATATAGTTGTATACTATAAGTTATGGTCTTCTATCTATAATAGAGCCATAGTTTAATTTTAGTAAGTTATGATTCTTTACTCAATAATAAAAATTCTATTGTATAGTTGTTAAGATAAAACAAAATATTGAGGTATATTATAATATTTTATCATTGAAATGATATTTTTAGTTGAAAGATAAAATAATTATGCATTTTTATTATTCATTTATCACTTTCCTTGTTCATTTTTCAATTTTATGCATTTGTATTATTCATTTATCACTTTCCTTGTTCATTTTTCAATTATATGTGTGATGGTTGTATGTTCAAAATATTCATTTATATGATTAAATAAGTTTAAATATGATTTATTTGACAAAGAGAAACATATGAAAATATTTATCTAGGGCTTTGGATAATTTGACAAGGCCATGTTTGTTGTTCCTACAAATCTTCAAAAAAAAATAGAAATAAGAAAATTTTAGAAAACATAAATTTATTTTCTTTTATAGTGATGTTTTTCCACTAATGTCTTGTTGATATAGTCAAATAATATCTATATGATCAGAATAAATTTCATATATTAACCATGACAACTTTACAAAATATTATCTACGCCACTTACAAAAATTTGGGGTCAAAATTGATTAATGGGTTTCGATCCTTCAAACATACTAAAGAAAATAAGCATAAGAAAATAAAAATGCATATATATATATATATATATATATATGTCAATTGAGATTATCCAAAATTTGAAAAAATGGAGTCTTCCTCACCTAGGTTTGATTCCCCAAATAACATGAAAGATATTAAAAATATTCACAATATACTTTATCCCTCGTATAAAATACCTAGAAACACATAAAAACCTATGAATATGGATGTATGAACTTTCAATGATCTAAAACCATAAAATATTAAATTAATTTTTACCGTATTGAAGATAAGAGCTATTGTATATAAACCTTTAATGATCTAAAACCTTAAAAGAGTAGATGAATTTTTACCACGTTGAAAAGAAAAGTCATCACCATGTGCTTTCCTCATCAAGATCTCAAAAATAAAGATCTCCAAACTATAGCTTTCCTAAAATAAAACTTCTAACTATGAATCCATCAAAAAGAGAGAAATATGAGAAGAGGAGAAATAATTATGAAGAATTAAAGCTAAGAAACCTAATTTTTTTCTTAAATTTTAATTTTTAAAGCAAATAAATTTCCACAAACTATTAATAAGTTAATTTTCTTTCATATAGATTTTTGGACACTAGTGCCCCATTGATACTATGTTTGATACTATGTTTGGACACGAATTTCCCATTCATACTAAACATGAATTCCTGGTTGATATATTAAATCTTATTTACATGATCAAAATTGATTGATCAAAGTTTATAAATATTATACTCAGGTTTATAACGATTAGTAGTTTAAAGAAAAATAAAATAATTTATAATAATATCAACTTCAAAAGTTTAATTTCAAAATTGGTTATTACCATCCACTTCCAAATTTTAATATTAAATTTTAATTCAAAGTATACTAGTTAATTAGCCTTAATTATAATTAATATTAAAGATGCTTTAATATAACATGTTACTTCGATGTTTAAAGGTTACAACTTATTAATTTTTTGACGAGATCACAAATGAATGAAAATATAATATCTAATTTCTTTAAATATAATTCATTTGATGAATATTTTTTATTAATTTATAGCTTTGAGGGTTAATTAAACTAATTGAGTTCTAGTTATTAACGTACTTTTGTTATTAAGAAGTCATAAGGTTAGTTCTATCTGCACTTTTGGGTTAGGTTTTTTTGATTGAGCCATTAAGAAATGATCTTTTTGGGTGGTTCTTTTTGACACAAATATTATGTAGAGAAAAAAAAAACCATATATAATATGTGTATAATATATATATATATATATATATATATATATAATCATCAAAATTATATGAAAATATAATGTCTAATTTTTTTTTAGATATAATTGATTTAATTACTAACTTTTATAAACCCATACATATTTATTATATTTTCATTTAATTTTGATATATATATATATATATATATATATAGACATTCTTCTCCAGATTACTCACTTTTATTAACCCATATGAATAAAAGGAAAAATACAAAAAAAATAGATTATTTAACATTAGAATATGATATAACAGAATGGGACTTATGACTATGATGGTTATTATTAAAAGAAGGAAACTCTCCTAAAGCGACAAGGATTTAAATTAAGCCATGTATTAAGCTACGTCTTGACCATTTTTTATATGTACACTAAAACACAATAAAAGGTTGAATTTATACTCAGACTATAATCCAAAAATCAATGCATTCTTAATACATTTGATCCGAAAGAAACTATTGAAACTCCTTCATTAGATTACAATTAAGTTGACTCTTAAGTATTATTAATTATGATAAAGAAGAAAACACTTTTGTATCTTTAAAAATTAGATTATTGAACATCAAATTCATAAATTATCAATTCATTATATCCAATTAAAAGAGAAACAAATTTAAATTTTATAGTAAAATTATAATGTAGAAATGAATATATAAAGACAAAAAAAAATTAATATGTGAAAAAGAATTTACTTTTACATGAAAACTATTTCTTAACATGTATTGTGGTTGTTTTGAATACCAGTCTAGATCCATCTAACTCCGGATCTATCATGCATTGAGAGAGATCAAATCCCTAGAGGTGAAAACCTTCCTTTGATGTGAAAGATAAAGATTGGTATCTACATGTAAATTACATGTGAAAGATAGTAACACAAATTCAATTAATATTATCTGTAAAGTATCAAAAGAGAGCAAGCACAACTAGGATGGTAAGCTTGAATATGGTTTCTAGGTAGACATCATCACAATAAAAAGAGCCACAAGTAAAATTCCATTTGGATCAGTTTATCACATGGACACATCTCTTTATATTAACCTTGAGTTGCATGTATACAAGTTTTTACATGGGTCCACTACAAATGAGGAATTTTCAGGTGCATGGATCAATTAATGGGGTTGTTTCGATAAGAATAGGATGAATTTTTTTAGTATGTTTACTAAGTATTCAGATAAGACTACTGAATTTTTGACAATAAGGCTATATAGAGGATTTCAAAGTTAGAGACCCGCTTGTTTTATGTGTAAAATATGGAAAGTAAAATATCCAAGACATTGAATCTAAAAGAGAGGTACCTATATCAATTTTTATATTGAAGATATTGATAGGTATGATAATTTGTCTCCAATACTTAATAGCACAAGAAAAATTTCTAGGTTGGAAGACATATGGTGTAAAATTGCAAGGAAGAACTTGTACATGAGGTTTTCTTGATTACTAAAAATGTTATGGATACGAATATCTTATCTAAGGGTGTGAAGAATGTTTTTTATTTCTTTACAAATGAGTTTCATGACATGGATGTTAATGAGTGTTTTGTATCAATTTTGTGTAGACAAGAAACCCATAGTTGTGAACTCGATTGAAGGGAGTGTAAAATCAACGATGCATGATGTTATCATGACCAAGGAATTTTTTAGCAAGGTTTTGAGGAAAATTGTTCCCATTTTTTTATAGTTGAACATGCTCAAGAACATAATTGGATCTGCACTAGCTAGTGTAATGGCACGCTTCAATGCTCACATGTCCAATATTTTATACTATATTTAATGTAACTTGATAGGATCTCTCCCAAAACTTTGAGAGTTATCATTGCATTATAATAATGGACATTTCCAATGGTGGTACTTATTCGCATGTATCAATAAAAATGCCTTGTATTAAGGTGAGAACTATGGGAGGAGAAAGGTAGTTGGCTTCACAAGATACTTGATTAAATCTGTTGAGAGTGAAAGGAGAAAATGCATAATCCCATAGTTCCAATTGTCAATTCTTGGCCAAAATTGTGCCATTCTTACCTTAGATTTTGGATTTCTGATTTAATTGATAGGAGATCCCACTTTTGAGAAAGTCACAAAGAATTCAGTTTAGGGACTATAAGCCCAAACTTCAGAGATTGGTCTTCTTGGTCTTCACATGAATTTTTTCTTTGGATATTGGACTTAGAAAGATGCAAAAATTGGTACCAATTTTGAAAAAATATTTCTTACTTGGAGAGGAATAATATATATATATATATATATATATATGGAAAATTTGTAATTTACAAAAAAATGGTGCTCCTTCATTACATACTCTGTGAATACACATGTAAGATATAACTCTTTAACATGTTTCCTACTAATTTTCTCTAGGAAAATAGGGAGATGTAGGTAGGATCCTCAGAAGGGATACTAGTAATCAAGCTTCAAGCTACATTGTTTATCTTATCTTCATGGAAATAGAGGCAATGAAAACATGGTAGGACAATCTTCCTAGATTGGCAAGAAAATGATCTACATATCAGATGTGAAATTCTTCATCAAACAATAGTACTTCATTGTATTATGTCAAATGATCGTTGATTTTATTTCTTGTTATAATATATTTTGTTTACATTTCTAGTTTGCCTCAACATCATTCTTCATCAAAAAATAGTCCTTCATTTTATTGTGTCCAATGGTTATTGACTTTATTTCTTGTTATAATATATTTTGTTTACACTATTGTGTTTAGTGAAAATTTAAAATATTACTCACCTTGAATTATTTTCTTTGTTCTTCTAAATGCATCTAATGTTCCTGACTAGTACATAAAGGTTGTAGATCTTGACTTTGAAGATCACCATTTTTCTCATTTTCATAATCTGAAAGGAAATTAATCTCTTCATCCTAGTTTTATAAATCTTCAAAGCAAATTAGAGTTAACATAAGATGAAAACTGACATCAAACTAGAGAACAACACTTCTCACTTTGATGTTAAACAAAAACAAGGAGATAAATGAGTGAAAATCAACACATCCTAATGGAATTTTTATAGCATATGTATTTAGGGTTGATATTTTTACTTTAGGGGATGTGTTAAGTCATTTCTATAGGATAAACCCAGATAATAAATATTAATCATGAAACCCATGCATATTGTGTATTGAGATAATTTTTATTTCATTTTGCATCAAAGAGAATTGATGCTCACTAGGGAAAATTTATCTTGTCTATTCTTTGCAAAATTGGCAATGATAAGGTTCATAAATGATTGCATCAAGCCCTACTACAAAATAAAAATGAGTTAAAAATAAACTCTTGAGGACCTAGTTTCAATATGCTTAGATAAATTTTTAATATGTAATTTTTTTTACTAAAAAACACTAATGTTTTGAACCATATGTTGCATTTATAATGTTTTGTGCTTTATCAAGTAGGATTAGTACAAAGAATAAGTATGAAATTTTCATGTCGTGCAACACTTCGAATGGCTTCAACAAGGTTCTAATCAACATTCTCCTTGTCATTTTTCATTTATTTAGCAAAATAATTTAATAAAGTTCCCATTACATCCGCCAACCGTAGCATGTGGTTAAGGATGAGTACATAAAAGAACTAATTTTAATTTTCAAGCATGAATAGTTTCTAGAACTTCATAGCATGAAATCAACTCAATAACCACACATATTAATCGATCCTTTAGATTGAAATATTCCATTGAGTCATTTTTTCCTTCATCCATGTTAATTCTTTGAATTTAAAATATTAAAATTTTGGGTTTATAATATTAATAATTCCTTAATTTTACAATTTAATCTCTTGAATTTAAAATTTTATTTAATAGAGTTTACTAATTTTATGTGTTTTAAATATTGATTCATTAGGTTTGTTGATTTTTTAGATTTATAATATTTATCTTTTAGATTTACTAATTCATTAAGTTTATAATATAAAACCTTTGAGTTTATTATTCCCTTAGCTTTGTAATATAAAACATTTATGTTTTTAATAAATCGTAATAATAATAAGAAATTAATTATTGTTAATTAATCAATTAATTACTAATAATACTTATTAATTAATAATATTATTAAATTTTATTTAATAATACTAATAATAATAAATAGTTAGTAATAGTAATAATTAATATAAAATAATTAAAATAATAATTTATTAGCATTATAATTAATTGATACTATAAATTAATAATTATTTTTAATTATAATAATAATACTAATTTTATTATAATATTTATTTTTTAATATTATTGTTATTTTTATTATTATATATTTATTAATATGAATATTAATTTCATAGTTAATATTAGGTGTATACCATTAATGTTTATAAGTGTTTTTTCAACCACATTTACTAATGTGTTTGTGTTTACAATATTAAAAATCCGTATGGTTTATTAATCCCTCGAGGTTTATACACCTTGGGCTTATAATATTTATTTCTCGGGTTTAATATTATTCCCTTGGGTTTATAATCTTTCGGTTTTATGGTATTAATCATTTTGGTTTATTATTCCCTTGGGGTTGTGATATCAATCCCTTGAGTTTATTAATCTAAGGGTTCTTATTCCTAGGATATAATATTATTCATATGGCTTATAATATTAATCTTTGGGTCTAATATAAATCCCCTTGGTTTATAATCATGGTCATCCATGGTCCAATGTCACATTGTGACAAATATTTTCTCAATATGAAAATCTAGCTTGGGACAATGTAACATTGTGGCAAAGATTGTCTCCGTATGAAAATCATTCATGGTCAAACATTATCAACCATGGTGAAACATCACACTATGACAAAGATTGTCTCAATATGTGAATAAACCATGGTCAACCATCGTCCAATGTTGCATTCTCACAAAGATTGTCTTAGTACAAAATATCATTCATAGGGTTTAAAATATTGCTCCTACGATTTAATATAAATACCTTGGTTTTCTAATCATGGTAAACCATGTTCCAATGTCACATTGTGACAAAGATTGTCTTAATATGAAAATTAAGCATTATTAACCATGGTCAACCATTGTTCAACATCACATTGTAACAAAGATTTTTTCAATATGAAAATCAACCATGGTTAACCATCATAATTATAGGATTTGAAATTTTTATCTTAGGATTTATAGGCCTTCGTTTTATAATAGTATCCCTTGGGTGTAGTATTATTCCCTTAGGTTTATAATCCCTTGGGTTTTTAGTGTTAATTCTTTGGGTTTATTATTCTCATGGGTTTATAATATCAATCCCTTGGGTTTAATAATCTAAGGGTTCATATTCGTAGGGTGTAATATTATTCATGAATTTTATTAACGCTTATTAGTTTTTTTCAACCACAGTTACTAATGTGGTTGGATTTATAATATTAATAATCCCTAGGGTTTATTAATCCCTTGGGATTTATATACCTTGGTTTTATAATATTTATCGATTGGGTTTAATATTATTCCCTTGGGTTTATAATCTTTTGGGTTTTTAATATTAATCCTTTTGGTTTATTATTCCCTTTGGTTTATAATATCGATCCCTTGGTTTTATTAATTTGAGGATTCTTATTCCTAGGGTATAATATTATTCATAGAGTTTATAATATTAATCCTTAGGTCTAATAAATCCACTTGGTTTATAATCATGGTCATCCATGGTCCAATGTCATATTGTGAGAAAGATTTTCTCAATATGAAAATCAACCATGGCCCAACGTTGCATTTTGATAAAGATTTTCTCCATATGAAAATCATTCATGGTCAAACATGGTTGATTTTCATATGGAGACAATCTTTGTCTCAATATTCAAATCAACCATGGTCAACTATGGTCCAATGTCGCATTCTGACTATTAATTTCTAAGTATGAAATAATATTCTTACGGTTTATAATATTACTCCTACAATTTAATATAAATCCCTTGGGTTTATAATCATCGTCAACCATGTTCTAATGACAGATTGTAACAAACATTTTCTCAATATTAAAATCAAGCATTGTTAACCATGGTCAACCATGGTTGAAAGACGCATTGTGACAAAGATTGTTTGAATATGAAAATCAACCATGGTCAACCATCATAATTTTAGTGTTTAAAATATTTATCCTATGGTTTATGTACCTTAGTTTTATATTATTAATCCCTTGGGTGTAATTTTATTTCCTTGAGTTTTAACATTAATCTCTTGGGTTTATTATTCTCATGTCTTTATAATATCAATCCCTTGAATTTATTAATCTAAGGGTTAATATTCCTAGAGTGTAATATTATTCATCATGTCTATAATATTAATATTTGAGTTTAATATAAACCCCTTGAATTCAATTAATTAACAATAATTGATATAAATTGAGAAACAAACCATTTCTATTTTTTAATAAATAATAATAAGAAATTAATTATTATTAATTAATTAATTATTTACCATTAATATTTATTAATTAATAATGATGTCAAATTTAAATGAAAATGAACATCATAATAATAATAATAATAAATATTTTAAAATGATAATATTATAATTAAATATTATTATAAAATGATTATAATAATAATTTATTAATATTATAATTAAATATTATTATAGATGATTATAATAATAATTTTATTAATATTATAATTAAATATTATTATAAAGTAATAATAATAATAATAATAATAATTTTATTATAATATTTATTTTTTATTATTATATATTTATTAATGTTAATATTAATTTTATGAATGTTGAACTATGATAATTCTAGGGTTTAAAATATTAGTTCATGGGTTTATAAATCTTGTGTTTTTAATATGATGTTAGGGGTTTATTGATTGCTTAAGTTTATAATATTTATTTCTTGAGTTTAAGATATTAAACTTTTGGGTTTATTAGTCCTTTGGGTTTATAATATTAATAACTCCTTAAATTTAAAATTTAATTTCTTGGATTTAAAATATTATTTAATAGGGTTTACTAATTTCACGTGTTTTAAATATTGATTCATTGGGTTTGTTGATCTTTTAGTTTTATAATATTTATATCTTGAGTTAACTAGTTCATTGGTTTTATATTATAAAACACTTTGGTTTATTATTTCTTTAGGTTTAAAACCTGTATGCTTTTAATAAATAACAATAAAAATAAGAAATTATTTTTTGTTAATTAATTAATTATTTACTAATAATACTTATAAATTAATCATGATATTAAATTTAATTAATAATAATAATATTAAATTACTAATAACAATAATTATTTTAAAATGATTATAATAATAATTTAATTAAAAAATAATTATAATAATAAATTTATGAACACCATATTTAAACGTTCGTATAAATTAATAGTTATTTTAAATTATAATAATACTAATAATTTTATTATAATAGTTATTTTTTAATACATTGTTATTTTTATTATTATATATTTATTAAGATGAATATTAATATTATGATTAATATTATATGTATATCATTAACATTTATGGATTTTTTTTCAACCACATTTACTAATGTGTTTGAGTTTATAATATTAACAATTCTTGGGGTTTATTAATCCATTGGGGTTTATATACCTTGGGTTTATAATATTTATATATTTGGTTTAATATTATTCCCTTGGATTTATAATCTTATGGATTTTTAGTATTAATCCTTCTGTCATATTATTTCCTTGGGTTTACAATATCAATACATTAGGTTTATTAATCTAAGGGTTCTTATTCCTAAGGTATAATATTATTCATAGGGTATAATCTTATTAATACTTGGGTCTAATATAAATCCCCTTGGTTTATTATCATGGTCATCCATGGTCTAATGTCACATTGTGACAAAAATTTTATCAATATGAAAATCAACCATGGCCCAATGTCGCATTTTGACAAAGATTGTCTCCATATGAAAATAATTCATGGTCAACCATCATCAACCATGGTGAAACGTCACATTGTGACAAAGATTGTCTCAAATGAAAATCAACCATGCTCAACCATGTTCCAGTGTCACATTCTCACAAATATTGTCTCAGTACGAAATATCATTCATGGGGTTTATAATATTTCTCTTACGGTTTAATATAAATCCCTTAGGTTTATAATCATGGTCAACCATGTTCCAATGTCACACTTTGATAAATATTGTCTCAATATTAAAATTAAGCATTGTTAACCATGGTTCAACATCACATTGTGACAAAGATTATTTCAATATGAAAATCAACCATGGTCAACAATGATAATTCTAAGATTTGAAATATTTATCTCAGGGCTTATATTCCTTAGGTTTATAATATTAATCCCTTGGCTGTAATATTATTCCCATGGGTTTTATTCCTTGGGTATTTAATCCCTTGGGTTTATTATTCTCATGGGTTTATAATCTCAATTCCTTGGGTTTAATAATCTAAGGGTTCATATTCCTAGGGTGTAATATAATTCATAAATTTTATTAACGCTTAGCGGTGTTTTTAACCATAGTTACTAATGTGGTTGGATTTATAATAATACTAGTCCCTAGGGTTTATTATTCCCTTGGGGTTTATATGCCTTGAGATTTTAATATTTATCCCTTGGGTTTAATATTATTTCCTTAGGTTTATAATCCTCTGTGTTTTTAGTATTAATCCTTTTGGTTTATTATTCCCTTGGGTTTATTAATCACTTCGATTTATTATTCCTATAGTATATTATTATTCATAGGGTTTATAATATTAATCCTTGGGTATAATATAAATCCCCTTGGTTTATAATCATGGTCATCCATGGTCCAACGTCACATTGTAACAAATATTTTCTCAATATGAAAATCAACCTTGGTCTAATGTCACATTGTGACAAATATTTTCTCCATATCAAAATCAATTATGATAAACCATGGTCAACTGCGGTACAACATCACACTGTGACAAATATTCTCGCAATATTCGAATCAACAATGGTCCGATGTCGCACTGTAACAAATATAGTTTTAGTACAAAATATTATTCTTAGGGTTTATAATATTACTCCTACAATATAATATAAATCCCTTGTGTTTTTAATCATGGTCAACCATGGGAAACCATGTTCTAATGTCACATTGTGACAAATATTGTCTTAATAAAAAAATCAAACATTGTTAACCATGGTCAACCATGGTTCAACGTCGCATTGTGACAAATATTGTTTCAATATTTAAATCAACCATGATAATTCTAGGGTTCACAATATTTATCTTACAGTTTTATACCTTGGGTTTATAATATTAATCTCTTGCGTGTAATATTAATCTCTTGAATTTTTAGTATTAACCTCTTGGGTTTATTATTCTGATGGTTTTATAATATCAATCCCTTGGGTTTATTAATCTAAGAGTTTATATTCCTAAGATGTAATATTATTCATAATGTTTACATTATTAATATTGAGGTTTAATATAAATCCCTTGAATTATATATATATATATATATATATATATATATATATATATATATAATTAAAATTTATTAATTAATAATGATATTAAATTTAATTAATAATAATAATAAATAAGTAACAATAACTATTTTAAAATGATCATAATAATAATTTATTCACACTACAATTAATATAAATTAATAGTTATTTTTAATTATAATAAGAATAATATTTAAACTAATACTTATTTTTAATTATAATAAGAATAATATTTAAACTAATAGTTATTTTTAATTATAATAATATTATTATTATAATAATAGTAATATTTTTGTTATAATAGTTATTTTTAAACGTTATTACTATTTTTATTATTATATATTTATTAATATCAATATTAATTTATTACTATTTTTATTATTATATATTTATTCATATGAATATTAGTTTATTACTATTTTTATTATTATATATTTATTAATATGAATATTAATTTTATGAATGTTTAAGAATGATAATTCTATGGTTTAAAATATTAATTCTTTGGTTTATAATTTTTTTGTATTTTTAATATTGATTGCTTGGGTTTGTAGATCGCTAAGGTTTATAATATTTATCTCTTTTCTTTACTAATTTTTTGGGTTTAAAATATTAAACTTTTGGGTTTATTAGTCCTTGGGGTTTACAATATTACTAATTCCTTAGGTTTATGATTTAATCCCTTGGGTTTAAAATGTTGATTAATAGGGTTTATTAATCCCGTGTGTTTTAAATATTGATTCATTGGGTTATTTATCCTTTTGGTTTATAATATTTATCCCTTGGGTTTACTAATTCATTGGGTTTATAACGTAAAACTCTTGGGTTTATTAATCACTCTGGTTTATAATTTAATTCCTTTGGTTTATTAATTTGTTGTGTTTAAAATATTAATTCTTAGTGGTAATTAATATATTGGGATCCATATTTAATGAACCCAAAAATGAATAAACTTCAAAAATTAATAAGCCTTAAATTTTATTATAATGTTACATGTGAATTATATTATAGATTTAATATGTTAGCAAAATTTTATGTAACAACTAATATTATATTAATATGAAAAATAATGTTAATAATATAAATAATAAATAATATGGCTATTATAATTTTTAGAGTTATTAATAATAAAAAATAATTAGTCATTAACAAAATACACCTCATAATTATTAATGTGACAAGTGGTGGATATATTCCTATAGGCATATATCGATTACATTGGTAAATATGATTGTAGATGTCTTTCATATACATCTATCGATATATATCAATCACATTAATAAATATTGTTATGCTAATCTAATAAAAAACTAGAAACATTTTTTTTTAATGCATACACCAGATTTCATTCCCCTGCTAAACTCAGAATATGTGGACATCAAAGACTCTTCTATGAGACTTGCTCATCGATTAAAATATGTATACATATATTTGAAACAAGTCAATGCAATACTCAAAAAATCGCGGATGGAAGAAAAATTTTCCCACACAATCGAAAAACTGGATAGCATCTTCTGATGGACAATGCGGACTAAATGAATTTTCTTATACTCCCATTGTTTAGTATGTGTTTTATTTTCTTCTTTTCTGTGAGAAACAATATATGAATAACTACTAAATCAGTAGGTCACAACCATTAACAGACAAAATAAAGTCAGCCCCTAGAAGAAATGAAAGCTAGAAATTATTTTGTAATTAATTTTAACTTGTGTCTTTGAAGGTAATTATGACTTACTATCAACATTGTTTTTAAGTTCTACTTCTTTAAGAATGATGAATTTCAGCAGTTCATATTTCCAGAACGGTTCATAATGTTGGTACCCGTGTTGATCTCTATTAGGATGACCACAAATATAAATGTAGTGCTGGATCAATAGGAGAACTTCCTACAGTGTATGTTGGTTTCTCAAGGAAATTTTAAGGCATAATGCACAATTGAAATCTAGTTTTTCATAAATGATCATGCTTTTCATATAAAAATGGTTGCATATAAATAAGAAATGTGTGCTTCTCTAAATAATGCATCATTATAATTCATTTATTTATGCAGACATTAGCGCAGTAATCTCCATCATTTGGACAATAAACACCTCCTCCATTTCTGCTCGATATTTTGCAAACAAAAACATAAATACCATTCTCAAACTCTACGAACAATATTATGTTAACAAAGAAAACACCATTGACAATTATTATTCAATTTCAATCACCGAAATCTCTGTTTAGTATCACAAAATCTCTGTTTAGTATCACAGTTCAACAAAAAAAAAGGGGCATAGAAAAAACTGTATATACATTTGATGCTATCAGAAACAACACCAAAACCACAATAGCTACTGCTCTGGTGGTATTCATTGTGGTCGATAACGTATCTCCACCACAATTTCTCATTCAAGAAGCTTCCTAAGATTAAAAACCTGAAGGATTTCTTTTATGCTTTGCTATGAATAATAATATACCGATAACTACTCAGTCAATAGGTCGCAACCATTGGCAAAGAAAATAAAGTCAAAGCCTCGAAGAAATGAAAGTTACAAACTATTTTATCATTAATTTAACTTGTGTCTTTTAAGGTAATTATGACTAGCTACCAATATTGATTCTATGTCATACTTATTTAAGAATGATGACTTTAAGCAGTTCAACTTTCCAGAATGGTTCATAATGCTTGTACCAGCGTTGATCTCTATGAAGATGACCTCAAATATAAATCTAGTGCATGATCAAGAGGAAAACTTCTTGCCCTGTGTGTTGGTTTCTCGTGGAAATTTTATGATCCGGATCTTTGGGGAGCCCCAAGATCTAAAAAATGAAATGGATCTTGTGGGGAGGTCCATAAGATCTTCAAAATTAGAATGCCATAAAAAAGAGAGAATACACCATAAATAAAACCACAAATAAATTTTTTATTAAAAAAAATATAATTGTAAAAGCTACATTACGGTCACTAGCACATTTGGCCCAATTTCTGATGGCCAATTCGTCGTTATTCCAACACATAGGCGTTGCAAGAGCGACAGTTTGAGGCAGGGAAAAACGTGGTTAGCCATTACATCGCAATTCCAACACTTCAATAAAATGTCAGAAGAGTGACACATTTTTCCATGTTTTCAGATGGTCATCGCTCTTCCGATGTTTTCCAAATCATCGCTCGTCCGACGAAAATACAACGTCACTCTTCCAACGTCAGTTAAAGCGTCCGTCTTCCAACGATCCATAAGTGTCGATCTTTCGACGTTTATCAGGTTTTCAAACAACTGTCGCAATTCCGACGTTAGCTCTTCTGACGTTTAGAGCATCGATCTTCCGACGTTTATTAGGTTTTCAAACAACTGTCAAAATTTCAATGTGAGCTCTTCCAACGTTTAAAGCATCGGTCTTCTGACTTTTATCAGGTTTTCAAACAACTGTCGCAATTCTGACGAAAAATAAAATCGTCGCTCTTCTGACACATATGCATCGCACATTGGCCCAATTTTTGATGGCCAATTTGTCTCTATTCTGACACATAGGCATCGCAAGAGCGACAGTTTGAGGTGGGGAAAAATGTGTTTAGCCATTACGTTGAAATTCCGACACTTGAATAAAACATCGGAAGAGCGACACATTTTCTGACATTTCCATATGGTCGTTGCTCTTCCGACAGTTTCCAAACTGTCGCTCTTCCGACGAAAATACAACATCGCTCTTCTGACGTCAGTTAAAGCGTCGGTCTTTCGACAATCCATAAGCATCGATCTTCCAACGTTTATCAAGTTTTCAAACAACTGTCGCAATTCCGACATTAGCTCTTTTGACATTTAAAGTGTCGATCTTCTGACGTTTATCAGGTTTTCAAACAATTGTTGCAATTCCAATGAAAAATAAAAATGTCGCGCTTTCGACACATAGGAGTCGCATATTTGGCCCAATTTCATATAGCCAATTCATTGCTATTCTGACACATAGGCATCACAAGAACAACAGTTTGAGGCGGGGAAAAATGTGGTTAGCCATTACGTTGCAATTCTGACACTTCAATAAAACGTCGGAAGAGCAACACATTTTCCGACGCTTCCAGACAGTCGTCGCTCTTCCGACGTTTCAAAACCATTGCTCTTTCGACGAAAATAAAACGTCGCTCTTGGGCAACATCAGTTCGCGTCGGTCTTCGGCGTTTATTAGGTTTTTCGCAACTGTCGCAATTCCGACGTTTAAAGCGTCGGTCTTCCAAACTTTATCAGGTTTTCAAACAATTGTCGTAATTCCAACGAAAAATAAAAATGTCACTCTTCCAACGAAAAACAAACGTCGCTCTACGGACAAAAAAAAACATCGCTCTTCCGACGGAATGCAAGAGTCACTCTTCTGACGGAATGCAATTGTCACTCTTTCGACGGAAACTAAAAATTATTTTAAAAAAATTATTTAGATATCCAAGAGACTATCATAAGCAGTTTGTATGTGATGTAGTGCATCTGTGAAATGGCCTTAGGGATTATTAACATTTCCTTTAAGGTTTCTCCTTAAGGTTATAAGTGATTACTAGATGGACAAAACATGGCTAGAGAGAAATACAAGGGTTTAAAAAGAAAAAAGTTAAAGAACTAAAAAATGACTAATCTTAGACATATTGTCTTGAAGCCTAGATTTCTGATTTTTTGCTTGGAATATGTATTGGGTTACATACAAAAGGTACATGTCTCTTGAAAAGTTCTGCAACAATATAAGAAACATAAAAATCCAAGTAATAAGTGAGGAGCTATTTTCAACAGTTTGTCTTCGAAGGTAATTTTGAAGACTTTACGGTCAAAATTGGAAAAATATCATTTAGTGCACTTTTTATATCTATTTGAAATCTTTTCAAAAAGCACTTATTGTAGGAAATCGAAATTCTAGAGAAAAATTTATGACCTATCAAATTAGGAAAAATTTTCGAAACTCATTTTTCTTGGAAAGTATGTAATGAGAATGGGTTTGATTATATGTAGTAGTGGAGTATTTCCATTCAGGATACCCTTCATTTTATAAGGTACCACCTATAAAATAGTTAGTTTAAGAGTTGGAAGGGTTGAGTAAGCTGTAAAGCCAAACTAAATCCTTGGCTTTCATATTTAGTTGATTTTCTGTTTCTTTCAAGTCAGCAAACTTGTAATTCGCTCTTCTTTGTATAATATTGAAACATTTTTTTCAGTGTCTAAAGAGCCTCAGTGGGTGATTTGGCACTTCATTAATTATCTTTTAGCATATAAATTTGTTTATAGGGCATCTTGAATGTTGAGAATCCATTTCCAGCATGAATACTCATAGGGGCTTCGTTGTTTCCAACTGCTTATTTAGTATCTACCGAATTTCAAGTAATCCACAATAAAAAAATGGAGGGGTGTTGTAAAAACCTGTTAGATCGACATCAAAAAAGCTAGCCCCAATAAATTTTGCACCGTTAAATGTGGCTTACCATAGGATTTACTGAAGATAGTATATTTCGAAGCCAATTATGTTAGATAAGGAAACTAGGCATGTCAGCATCCCATCCCAATACCAGCCTTCTCATACTAAAACTAAATGAAATATTTCACCACACTTATAAATTGTATTAAGATAGACAGAGTGGCCTTACTAACAGTTTAATACATACTATTTTAAAGTATTGTTGGATCAAATTCTTCCCACTAAAATCCTTTCCTAATAGATCATCCCCTCGAGTAACTTCGGTAGATAATTTTAGACTTGTATGAAAATAAAATAAATAACTTTGGGAGCAACCAGCAAAATACCAGGCGAAATCTTTTGCAAATTTTGCAGGCATATAGTAGAAACAAATCGTGAAAATAAAAGTTGTAATAGAATGAATCTATAAAACGTAACTCACTTCTAGAAATACCAAACTGAAAACTTTCAAACTCTGCAATCTAACACCTCACTAACCCAAAGAAAGGTAACATTCAACATGTAAGAAAAATTGGTATAAGCACTCCATAGATCATATTATAGACAAGATAGCATGGCTTATTCTTTCCGACATGTAATAGTACAACTACATGGTTATTATATTCAATGTTCTAGATTCCAGATGAAACTGGAAAAATAATATTACACCAAGAATAACAAAGAGGATATAAAAAGGACTAGGAGAGTAGCATTAACAAAGAAATTGACTAAAATTATTACCAGATAGACATAGAATATTCTTCAAATACTTTGACTCAGACGATGTACCAGTACTACAATTTCTAAATTCATCAACTGAACTTTCCCCACCCCAAAACCTTCTCAAGATTCTCAGACTCTCAACTCTTCAACTTACAGTAATAAAACTCAAACTAACTATGAAGATACACTCAATTTATGCATTGCATGAAGAAGCATTCAGACTAACTAATTATAAAAGAGTAGATCTATAACTAGCCTTGCAGATTTGAGACCACGAACTCTGTCAGACTCAATTAATGGTTATCCTAGAAGACCTTCATAAATGATACCAGTTTCTCCACACCTGCCAATGGCATTGCATTATAAATTGAAGTCCTCATTCCTCCCACAGATCGATGTCCCTTAAGCCCATATAAAACAAGCCCTCGAGTAGTTGTATTTGTTTTGAACTATTTCATACCACCCTCCACAATTATTCATATGATAAAAATATTTCAGATTCAACAAAAGTGCTAATTTTCCCACTCATGAGTCACCCTCCATTAGATGTGATCTCTTTTATGTACTGTTTGCAGGCATATAGTAGAACCAAATTGTGAAATAAAAGCTGTAATAGAATGAATCTATAAGACGTAACTCACTTCTAGAAATACCAAATTGAAAACTTTCAAACTCTACAATCTAACACCTCACTCACCCGAAGAAAGGTAGCATTCAACATGTAAGAAAAAATGATGTAAGCACTCCATAGAATATATTACAGACAATATAGCATGGCTTCTTCTTTCCTACATGTAATAGTACAACTACTTGGTTATTATATTCAATGCTCTAGATTCCAGATGAAACTGGAAAAATAATATTACACCAAGAATCAAAAATAGGATATAAAAAGGACCAGAAGAGCAGCATTAACAAAGAAATTGACTAAAAATATTACCAAATAGACATAGAAGATTCTTGAAATACTTTGACCCAGAAGATGTACCAATACTACAATTCCTTTGACTCAGAAGATGTACCATTACTACAATTTCTAAATTCATCAACTAGACTTTCCCCACCCCAAAACCTTCTCGAGATTCTCAGACTCTCAACTCTTAAACTTAGAGTAATAAAACTCAAACTAACTATGAAGATACACTCAATTTATGCATTGCATGAAGAAGCATTCAGACTAACTAATTATAAAAGAGAAAATCTATAACTAGCCTTGCAGATTTGAGACCACGAACTTTTTCAGACTCAATTAATGGTTAGCCTGGAAGACCTTTATAAATGATACCAATTTCTCCACACCTGCCAATGGAATTGCATTATAACTTGAAGCCCTCATTCCTCCCAAAGATTGATGTCCCTTAAGCTGCAACATGCCCTCGCTTGCTGCCTGTTTGATAAAATCACTCTCAAGCTCAGACATCTAGAGTGTAAATGGCACATTCATCAGAGACCTGACTGATTTCTGCATTGGGCACCGATAAAACCCATTGCTCGCATCGATCGCCTCATAGAGAATCTTATCCTTCTGAACATTTTTCTTCTCTATTTCGCTCAATCCCCCTATGCAAGGATATCCTCAAACACCAGGCCACACATAGATTCTAAAGCAACGTGGGGTGTTGTACAAAGACTTGTTCTCAGAGTGAATTTTGTAATCCAGCATGAAGGGGGTGCTCTGTTGAGAATTTCCAATAAGGTAATTTCTGATTATAGCATTAGTTACCCCTGCTGGCCCAACGTTTTTCTGAGCTACAGCATAGATGACCCCAAATTTAGAGACATCCACAGGCTTGGAGCAAACGTTAGAGGACATGTCAGCAACTAGAAAGCTAGTGTCCCCTTTTGGTGTAGGGTAGTCCTTAAAGTCAACACCATGAATGGTCTCATTGGCACAAATATGCAAATATTTTGCATTGGGCTTAACTGGATTTCCTCCTCATAGGGTATTCTTATATACTTAGTAGCCTTTCCAGACCAAGACAGATTGGCCTCGCAAAAACTCTGGCCTTCTTTGAAGGCCTTGTCACCCCATGATCCAGTCACAATATAATTTGTTGTATCTTCTACACCACATAAATTTCACTAGAAGCAAGAAAGTTGTGTTGAAGCCCCACCCTAAAGGAAAAGGACCTCATAATATGTAGGAATTTTAAGAAGCTCACACAGATCAGATTCAGCCTTTTTTATAACAAAATTGAACTCCTTACCTCTGTGGCTCACCTCCATTATGCTCATTCCCCGAGCCCCTCCAGTTGAAGAGCTCTGCCTGAGCTTTTTTTATAACATTTGCGGGCAGAGTCACTAGCCCTACAGCGAAATTGAACACGCGACCTTCATCCTGCACTGGATCTGAGAATCTTGTTCATGGGGTTGCAGAAGATGGTGCCACAGCAGTGCATGTGATAGACAAGGTTTTGCGTGATGGGTCATGGGTTTTTTCTCTCATGTATAAGGATATTGTGCATACCTTGGTACCTGTGATTGAAGACCAGCATGGGCAAAAAGTGTTATCAGTTTTTTATGTAGGGTTATCAGTTTGAAAGAAAGAGTTGATGAGTTCAAGATTCAGAAATGGGCATATCAGCAAACTAAAACAAAGAGAAACCAAACAACCATTGTTGTGGATGCAAACAAGAACTTCTTAGAGTAACATAGGCAAAATAACCAAATGGGCATATCAGCAAACCAAAACATATAGAAACCAAATAGCCATTTCCGTAGAAGCCAGCCAAAATTTTTTACAGCTAATAAAATGCACCATAACCAAATGGGCAGAAGTAGAAAGTAACAAAACCAAATGGGAAAACAAATAACCAAACAAACCTAAAGGGCATTGCATTATCATTGGATAAACACAGAAACTTAAATTACTGCATCCTTCCTCCAAACCTGCGACAGTATGGTCGCATCCTTCCTCCAAAACTGCAATAGTATGGCTGCATCCTTCCTCAAAACTAGTGACAGTATGGCCGCATCCTCCCTCCTTCCCTGGAAAAACCATGCAACTGGAGGGAAATGAACAAGGGAAATTAAAACTTTTGATATTTAAAAATTTTAGACATTTTGAAGAGGGAAATGAAAGAGGGAAACTAAAACTTTTGATATTTGAAATTTTTTGACATTTTGAAATGAAATACATGTGTTTTTTAAGGCCACTCAAATTCCATTAAATAAAATGTGTGAGACTTTTCTTGGGGTTAATAAGGGGTTTGGGTAAATAAGTGTTATTGTTGATTATAAATAATTATTAATGAGGTTAGATCTAAGAAATTTATTTAAATTATTAATTATATAAAATTGTTGAATTTTTATTTCATAAACTAGGGATTTTGGTTGATTTTTTAATCTAATTATGTGATATTAAAGATGAATTACGGTAACTTAAAAATAAGTTTTATGTGGTTAAAAGGGAAGTAGTAATGTTATGGTATGAATGATTATTTTCAATGAAATCTTTGGTTTAGTAAGGATAACTCATCTATGGACATTTTCTATGATTTTTAAGACGGAGTCAATATAGGAAAGGTGATACTTAAAGGGCTCCCATATCCTTTAGAAATTTTATATCTATTGGTTTATAAACATTAGAGGTGGAAAAATATCCTAAGCTCTAGAGATAAGTTTGTTCCAACTTAGCTATATCTTGAACAACAAATTGTTGTTGACGTCAAGGATATGATATAAATTTGGTGGGTTGTAGGGTAGTCTTGTCATGAAATAAATGTAATATAGTTACTAGGTAGGTAGGGGGAACCATTTTGGTGGAACTTGGCCGTAAATGGGACATCTATCCATGCATATTTTTTTTAAGAACAAATACACCTAGTGGATTATCATTTTACAGGAATCACTTTAGGATCTTGGCTACTATGCACACACTAACTAAAGGGATATTAGTGAAACCCACAAAATTATTATAGGTTATTTTATATAAATAAGTGTTCTTGTGTTATCATTGGTTAGGTATGGGAAAATGACAATAAAGTAAGAGAAGTTGTAGGTGCTTTTATAGAAATAGGTTTTCTTGTGCTCTCATTGGTTAGGTATGGGAAAATGACAATAAAGTAAGAGAAGGATTTGACTACTGGAAAATTAGAGGAATGATTCCACACAAAACCAAGCATGGTGTTGCAACACTTTCTAGGCTAAGGGATTTTGAATGGGTTCCCCCACCATATGACCGAAAGAAGAGAATGGTCATTCCAGATGCTCTGAAAGTGTTGAGGCTTCAGCCAGGTCACAAGTATTGTATGCTAATAAGGCTTTCCAAAGAAGTCGGCTGGCATCACGATGACACTATTACGGAATTAGAAGGGAATAGAAAGGCAAGGCTCAGGTATCATATGAGAGAAGGGCATAGGGGATTGGGGGTTAGGCTGGGATAGGGGATTTAGGTGCATTTAGGGGTTAGGGGTCGAATAATGATTTAGTAGTTAAAGGATTAGGGATTGGGGGCTTAGGCGGGCCGACTCAAATGCATTTGGGTGGGCGCACTCAACCGAAACGACACGACCCGAACGGGTTTGGGCGGGCACCCTCAAACGAAATGACACGATGCACCCAACTGAATGAAGGCACAAGGGAGAAAACAAAAAATGGGCTGCACGAAAGTGCAGAAGGCACCTGTGTGGTCACAACTTAGCAAATTTGATACAGCCGCCCTCAAATGAAATGACCCAACCCAAACGCGTTTGGGCGGGTGCCCTCACATGGCGCGACACGGTGCCGTGCATGACTGAATGAAGTCATAAGGGATAAAATGGAAAATAGGCCGCACGAACATGCAAAAGGTGTGATCACAACTTAGCAAATTTGATACGGCCCCCCTTAAACGAAACGACCCTACCTGACCCGGATAAATTTGGGTGGGCACCCTCACATGGCGCACCCGACCGAACAAAGGCATAAGGGAGTGAAAATCAAATGGGCCACATGAACGTGCACAAGACACCCATGCGGTCATAACTTAGAAAATTTGATAAGGTCGCCCTTAAACGAAATGACCTGACCTGAATGCGTTTGGGCAGGCGCCCTCACACAGCACGCATGACCGAATGAAGGCACAAGTAGAAAATGGAAAACGGGCCACACAAATGTGAAAAAGGCACCCGTGCTATCACAACTTAGAAAATTTGATACGGCTGCCCTCAAAGGAAACAACCTGACCCGACCCAAACGCGTTTGGGAGGGTGCCCTCACTGCACGGCATGCCTGACCGAATGAAGGCACAAGGGGGTAAATGGAAAACAAACCACACGAAAGTACACAAGGCACCCCTGTGGTCACAAATTAGAAAATTTAATAAGGCCGCCCTCAAACGAAACAACCCGACTTGAACGCATTTGGACGGGCGCCCTCACACGGCACGACATGTCGCGCACGACTGAACGAAGGCACAAGGGATAAACTACTAAATGGGCCGCACAAATGTACACAGGGCACTCGTGCGGTCACAACCTATCAAATTTGATACGAGTTCCCTCAACCACAACAACCAGACCCAAACACGTTTGGGTGGGCGCCCTCAACCGAAACAACCCGACCCAAACACGTTTGGGCAGGCACCCTCAACCGAAAAAACCCGAACCAAACGGGCTTGGACAGGCGACCTCAAACAAAACAACACAGCACGTCTGACCGAACAAAGGCACAAGGGAGAAAATGAAAAATGGGTCGCACGAACATGCACAAGGCACCCGTGCAGTCAAAACATAGCAAATTTGATATGGTCTCCCTCACATGGCATACCCTACTGAACGAAGGCACAAGGGAAAAAAACAGAAAACCAGCCTCACGAATGTGCACAAGGCACCCCTGTGGTCACATTAACTTAGTGAATTTGATATGTCCACCCTCAAACGAAACGACCTGACCTAAACACATTTGGGTAGGCACCCTCACACAGCACGACACAGCATGCACAACTGAACGAAGGCATAAGCGAGAAACCGGAAAATGGGCCACACGAACGTGCACAGGGCACCCATGTGGTCACAATACTCTTAAAGGTACATGTATTAGGGACTACATGGATGTGACAGATTTGGTGGATGCATACGTGAAGCCTTAGTTAATGTTCATCCTAGTGAAGTACAGTTATATAATGTTGGCCCCAGAAAGGGTATGTAAGCTATAGCTATAGTTTTTGCAAATTGTTTTTATTATGTCAAGTCTAATTTATTTTAGACATTTTTCTTACCTATGCCATTTTTATGTGGACAAGAGGTACTTAAGGAGTGTTTGAAAAGTAATAACGAAATTTAATATTAGATTATGATTGAAAAGTTATGCATTAATATTGGTTTAAATGGCAATAATGGGGATGTGGACATAAAATTGTACTGTCTTGTGCAACTTGAGGCAAAATAATAATAGTCTTTGTTCCCCATAAGGGACATAAATCGAGTGTTGGAACACAAAATTAGATACAAAGTGTGATTTGATACCACAAATAGGGAGCCAAAAGAGCTTTGAAATAGAGGGGGAGAGGTTTGAGCTAGGGGAGCTGCCTACATAAGGAGGAGACCCAAAATTTATTGGAAGATGGAAAGAGACAAGCTGGAAGATAGGGAGGGAGTTTTCCAACTAAGAAAAAAAATCAGAATAGAACTAAGGGTACCAAAGAAGTTAGTATTTATGGAGGGGAAACTGTGCGTATGAAAATTGTGCAAGACTTGGGATGCATGAAGCTACACCAATGATGGCTCCCTCAACACAGTAACACCTATTTCCATGGAAAAGGTTGCAGGATGCGCACAAGATGGTGAAGAAGCTTGAAATTTGAAGATGAGAAATTCAACACTCACGGGAAAAAATTCCAACTTGAATTCTTGAGATCTACGAAAATCCATTGATAACCTGGAGGGGAAATATTCCCAACTTCTTACTGCATAGGAGGAAACTGAGCCAAGAAAAGACAAGAGATTCCCCATGTTCTCACTTTTAATGAGACGAGCGAGACAACATTCACAACACCGAGCAAGAGACACATAAGATTGAAAGAATTCTTAGCATCGATGGAGTTTACAAAGGCGTCGAGAGCCCACCAACTAGCAGAAGGGGGGGAGGGGTATAGAAAGGAGGGATTTGGAAATCTTCAAAAAATAATTCTCATGGTGCATATATCCAACTAGCAAAACAAGAGAGAGGGACAATTATATTGAGTGGAATTATTCTTGGAATATCTTTCCAACCTGACATGTCATTGATCTCATACTAACATGCTTCCTTCAAGAAGGAAGGCTTGATTGTTTTGGGTATCCGCCTCTTCATTTTGGCTTCTTTAAATGTGGTAATAAGCCTTTTGAGAGAATGATTTTAGGGTACTATTGATTTTTCTAAGTAGGAGGTATAAATTGTTGTTCTTCAGGAGAAAATGTTTTTGAAGGTGTTGAATAGTGATAAGGGAATCCCCCAAGATCACTAACTTAGAGACATCTCGATCATTAGCTAATTGGAGACCTGGAAGAAGCCCATACATTTACGTCATAAGGAATTTAGTCATCACACATCTTCTCAGAGATAAGATACCATCACCCAAGCTAGTTTGTTCCATTATGCATGTAAAAAAAATTCAGTACTTGTTATTAATTAATTGAATTTAAGTTATTTCACTATATCTATGTGTTATGTTTAAATTTGAATTCCATTTTGTTCCTTCATAAATCGAGATCAAGGCCCTTGGATGGTATTTCAATCTATGGATTACGTCGACATATCAAAGTCATGGCCATGTTTTTTTGCATTGGATGTGTTTCTCTTCTTCCATATATGAGGCATTTTGTCTTTTCCAATGTTTAAAACACCAACTATTATTTGGCTAATGCAAATTTTGAGGGCGGATTTCTGTTCATGTGTTTGGAATTGTGGTTTCCTTTTCATTGGGACAGTGGTTTTAGTGGTGCTTTCTAGGGTCTTTTGTCATGTCTCATTGGGTGTTTCTCTTTGTATTCCAAGCTACTTGTTTTTTGTGGCCTTATTTTGATGTTTCGACATGGCTTTCGGTTTGGATTTAATGCATATATTATTTAGAGGGGGATCCAATATTTTTAAGGCCCTGATGTACTCATATTTTTTCTATGTAATGGTCAGTGGCCCGTATAGGTGACATAGGCTAAGGAATGAGTCTTGATGCTCCCTTTTTGCAGCTAGTGTTATATATGTAATCTAGTTCTCTTGGATAGTACACAGCTTTGAAATTATATATATATATATATATATATATCTCTATCTATCTATCTATATATGTGTGTGTGTGTGTGTGTTTTGGATGTTGATGAAAAAAACAAGTAATGTTGTATGCACTTTTATTATGCATATTAATTAATAATTTGTGTAAGATTCATAACATGTAGCTATACATAAAGAACTTTGAATGTAAAATATTACATTATGTAAATAACCTAGTTATATAAATTGAAAAACCAATAAATTTAGATAAAAAATAACTTATAATAAATTAAAGCAATTATTTTATAATATATTTTATGTTCTCCAGATGGGGTGACATGCGTAGATAAAAAGGGGTGACAGGACATCATTGCCAAATGGGGTGTCAAGGGACATGGAATCCCACCCCTAGTGAGTTTAATTGACATATGAGGAGCATTAAACATGTATATGGTCATGTTGTTAAGGCAATGTGACAAGATGATAAGTGGGAAGGCTAAGGTACCCAAGCATGTGGAACGTGTGAAGTCCAATATTTTAAGCATGGCGAACTACTTCAGGAGAATTTTATTGTTTGAATAAGGGGAAATATAATACCAGAATAATTGGAAAGGAAATTAGCTTGAAGATGTGTTCACCTTTGAGTGGTTGCAATATTATGGAAGAGTTTCAGGTCTGTCCTATGAAAGAGTTGTTTTAATTTCGTAAGATCACTCTAGGTGGTATGGGTAGTGGTACCAATAACTTTCAAAGATGGTGGAAAATATGAGCTTATAGAGGAATTTCATATTTCACTTAGCATTGTGGTAAAAACTAGCATCAATATTGAGAGGACTCATCAGATGCAAGGTAAATTCAAAATTTGCAACTCTTTTTCTTTTAGTCAATCAAATTGGGAAATTTGCAAGTACATTCAGAATTTCAAGTGGGATAGTATTTGTCAACTCCAACTTTATAATTTGCAGGTAGCTTTCATTCTCATCCACTGTTGTTTCATTTTCAAATTTCAATGGAAACTATTATATTTTCATTCTATATCTTGGGTTGCATGGTGTTTGTTCGCATATATATATATATATATATATATATATATATATATATATATATATATATATATATTTGTGCAATAGTGAGGTGTCTAGTTGGGTACAAGGGGTCATAACTGTTATTCTTGGTGGCTCGCCCCTGCCTCAATTTGACACACTCTCTCTCCTATTCCAAGTTCAAATTGTAGTATCTCCTTTCTGGATGTCCTATGGGTATTCAATTTTTAGGGTTGTCAGATTTCTTTTTTAGCGGGGCCGAGAGTGAGCATAAATATCTTTCTCAAGATGACCTAAAAGAGGAGTGGTTATTCAGTTTTTCCTTCGGGCCATATCCCATTATTTTTATGGCTTTGGTTGCGGGGCCACAATAAGGCTATGTGCAGGTAAAAAAAAACATTTTGGAGGTATGAAGGCACTACGAGGAAACATTTATTATATCATAAATTTTATTTCTCCATCTCGGTTATCCCCTGACGTATCTGGTGCATGCCCCTGAATCCACACTAGGAGGGAAAAGAAAAACGTCTTAGTAGTTCTTTTAATTCAATAAATATGTAACTCACTATTTTAATTTTTTTTGGATGGGTAGTCATGCCAAGACAAAGGGGCCCAATAAGGCGATGGGCTTTTTACTACCAGCGGAGAGCCTAATGATGGAACACTCAAATGCATCACCATATAGAAGGCTTTGCCTGTTGATATGAGTAGCTCACCCCAGATCATATACAAGCATCAATCACTAAGGTGGAAGGGAATTCCTCTTCTCATAGAACCTCTCTCTCAAACATAAAGGTACTGATTAAATGGATAGATTGGGTACCAGACACAACGCACATGAGGGGCTGATTCAACCAGTATATGTACTTGAAAATAAATTTTCTTCGAAGAAGCATGACCCGAGACAACCATGAATCATATTTGGACACTTTCAATCACTAGAGTACCTACACAAACAAATACAGAATCTAGACCATAAGATGGAGAATATTTATCACTTCTTAGACAACCCACTAGTAGTAGCGAGACCCCAAATGGCCCACTGGATCCCATCCTAGTGTCTAGCTTGGATTTAGACCATATGGAATGACAAAAAACTAAGCATGTCAGTTGGTTTTCTTTGTTTTGTTTCCTGTGTTTATGGCCAATTAGGCTCATATGTTAGTATTAGCTTGGATAATTTTGTATCATTGTACTTTTAGTTTTCTATGTCCTCTTTAAGGAGAATATTTTTTTTTCCATGATTATGACTCCCATTTCAGAGATTGACCGCTAATATGTAATCCTGGTTATATACCCCAAATTTCTAGCTAATAAAATTTCACTTCACAAAATAACAATTTATTTTATTTAAAATTTTAAAAATTAGTTTATATATATATATATATATATATATATATATATATATATATATATATATATATATATATATATATATATATATATATATATATATATATATATATATATATATAAATTGGTTATGTATTTTTTAATAAAAAAAAAAAATAATAATAATAATAACTATCTTTAAAATAAATTTCAATTCTTTATTTCTAATAAATATGTCAATATACATAAAAATTAAATTCAATTTCACTTTATTTTTTAAAAATTAATTTTAATTGAGAATAATACTAAGATCTCATGCACATGTGATGTAGAAATAATTAAGAAGGAATTTTATTATATAGTTGTATAGTATAAGTTATGGTCTTGTATCTATAATAGAGCCATAGTTTAATTTTAGTAAGTTATGCTTTTTTACTCAATAATAATTTTTTTTATTTTATAGTTGTTAAGATAAAACAAAATATGGTGGTATATTATAATATTTTATCGTTGAAATGATACTTTTATTTGAAGGATAAAATCATTATGCATGTGTATTATTCATTTATCACTTTCGTTTTTCATTTTTCAACTATAGGTGTGATTGTTGCATGTTCAGAATATTCATTTACATGTTTAAATAAGTTCAAATATGATTTATTTGACAAAGAGAAACATATGAAAATATTTATTTAGGGCTATTGGATAATTTGACAAGGCCATGGTTGTTGTTCCTACCAATCTTCAAAAAAAAATAGAAATAAGAATATTGACAAACATAAATTTAATTTTCTTTTATAGTGATGTTTTTACACTAATGTCTTGTTGATATAGTAAAATAATATCTATATGATCAGAATAAATTTCATCGATTAACCATGACAACTTTACAAAATATTAACTATGCCACTTACAAAAATTTGGGGTCAAAATTGATTCATAGGTTTCCATCCTTCAAAGTCACTAAAGAAAATAAGTGTAAGAAAATTAATATACATATATATGTATGTATCTATGTATGTAAATTGGGGTTATCCGAGGTGGTATGGAGGAAGGAATGGAATCTTCTTCACCTAGGTTTGATTCCTGCAAATGACATGATAGATGTTGGGAATATTCACAATATACTTATATCCCTCCTATAGAAAACATAGAAACCTATGAATATGGATGTATGAACTTTCAATGATCGAAAACCATAAAATAATAAATTGATTTTTACCGTATTGAAGATAAGAGCCATTGTATATAAACCTTTAATGATATAATACATTAAAAGAGTAAATGAATTGTTACCACGTTGAAAAGAAAAGTCATCACCATGTGCTTTCCTCAAGATCTCAAAAGTATAGCCTTCCTAAAATGAAACTTCTAACTATGAATCCATCAAAAAGAGAAAAACATGGGAAGAGGAGGAATAAAAATGAAGAATTTAAGCTAAGAAACCTAGTTTTTTCTTAAAATTTATTTTTTAAATAAAATAAATTTCCACAAATTATTTAATAATTTAATTTTTTTATATATATATTTTTGAACACTAATGCCCCATTGATACTATGTTTGGACACTAATTTCCCATTGATACTAAACATGAAATCCTAGTTGATATATTATATCTTATTTACATGATCAAAATTGATTGATCAAAGTTTTATAAAATATTATACTCATGTTTATAAGGATTAGTAGTTTAAAGAAAAATAAATTAATTTATAATAATATCAACTTCAAAAGTTTAATGTCAAATTTGTTTATTACCATCCACTTCCCAATTTTAATATTAAATTTTAAGCCAAAATATAATAGTGAATTAGCCCTAATTATAATTAATATTAAAGATGATTTAATATAAAATGTTACTTCGATGTTTAATGTTACACCTTACTAATTTTTTTGACGAGGTCACAATTAAATGAAAATATAATATCTAATTTCTTTAAATATAATTCATTTGATCAATAATTTTTATTAATTTATAGTCTTGAAGGTTAATTCAATTAATTGAGTCGTTGTCATTAAAGTAATTTTGTTATTAAGAAGTCATAAGGTTAATTCTATCCCAACTTTCGGGTTAGGCTTTTTGGTTGAGCCATTTGGAAGTGATCTCTTTGAGTGATTCTTCCTGACAGAAATATTATGTAGAGAGAAACCCCCCCCCCGACACACACATATTAAATGAAAATATAATGTTGAATTTGTTTAGATATAATTGATTTAATTACTAAATTTTATAAACCCATACATATATATATAATTTCTTATTTCTTAAAAAAGTTAGTTGATTTGATTACTCACTTTTATTATATCATATGAATAAAATGAAAAATACAAAAAATAGAATATTTAACATTATAGCATGATATAACAAAATGGTACTTATGACTATGATGGTTATTATTAAAAGAAGGAGACTCTCCTAAAGCGACAAGGATTGAAATTAAGCTATGTATTAAGCTATGTTTTGACCATTTTTTATATGTACACTAAAACACAATAAAAGCTTGAATTTATACTCAAACTATAATCCAAAAATCAATGCATTCATAAGAAATTTGATCCAAAGGAAACTATTCCCACTCCTTCATTAGATTACAGTTAGGTTGACTCTTAAGTGTTATTAATTATGATAAGGAAGAAAACACTTTTGTATCTTTAAAAAATAGATTATTGAACATCAAATTCATAAATTATCAATTCATTATATCCCAATTAAAAGAGAAACAAATTTAAATTTTATAGTAAAAATATAATTTAGAAATGAATATATATAAATATAAGTAAAGATAAAAGAAACGAATATGTGAAAAAGAATTTTCATTTACATGCAAACTATTTCTTAACATGTATCGTTCTTGTTTTGACTACCAGTCTAGATCCATCTAACTCTGGATCTATCATGCATTGAGATGGATCAAATTCTCGAGGTGAAAGCCTTTCTTCGAGGAAAGGTTTGCAACTCAAGGGATTTGATAACTCTCAGAGCATGATAAATCCAAAGCTAGATGGATCTAGGATGGTTCCAATTGAGAGAAGAAATGTCACATTTTTAGATTATCATTATTATGTATATGTTTGAGATAAAATTCATACTTTGAAATTCACATTATTATTATTTTTATTAACATGACCATATCATTCTCTTCTTTAATTTAGTAACTACTAGAAACGGGGCCAAAATGCAATGGATATTCATTGGATATGTGACTTATTCGTGTCGGTTATCCAATACATTATAGTCGAGAAACTCGTGTTGGAATTGTGTTCAATAGTCGAAACTTTATGAA
>CM076578.1:580624352-580838211 GCA_034641835.2 Pinus albicaulis | reverse complement strand
AAATTGCATCAGGGATTTGAGTGGGAGGGTTTTTTGGTGAGGTAAATCCCCTCTACGAACAGAGGCGATCCCACTAGACCTAGAGTGGGTCTAGCCACAAACAAGACATGCTATGACATCAATTCCTAGTTAACGAATGGAAGGAGATTCGATAGATAACTTACCGTATATCTGCGTTGTTGTTGTCATCGAAAGAGTGGCTGCCTCTCGCTCTTGGTCTGAAATATCACGATCTGCTCATTCTCACACTCGGATACCTGCACATACACAAGAAACAAAGACGATATACAACATACTATTTCGCATTCGTAACTATCAGTCAGTCGAAGAGGACTAAATCAATGCATCAATAAACACAACACAATGACAGAACCAATACCATAGTCTAATATATTAATGAAAGGAAGGAAGAGTACAACCAAGCTTCGACACTGCAGTCTCCTCCAACAGGGTTCCAGTGGAGCACGTCTCACAAAAGCTCGTCAGGAATTCGGACGGGCCTCTCTCTACGGAACTCTCCTTGGTTCTACCTTCTCAATAACGATTACTCAGCTATAGTATCTCTTCTCCAAGTTCAGCTTCTTGGCTATATGTTTAGCTTGCTTTCATAAATGGAGAAGGCCTGTTTATATAGAGGGAGAGGGAGAGGTTAGGATCCCTATAATCATGGAAGGGAGACCTATCTTGAAGGAGTGTTCCATGGGAGGAGGAAACCACTACCTAAAGAGGGAGATCCATGGCTCATCAGATTAACCACTTCCTGCAACTCATCCTAAGGTGGTTAAAGGAAAATTCCGCCTCTAATTTGTTAAAAAAAATTCCCAAAAAGGCTGGCATGGGCAAAAAAAAGAGACAGAGCACCAGCTGGCGTAGCCTCTAGTGTACATCCTCCACACTAGCGTGAGGGGTGAACTGGATACTCGCGCCAAGGCCAAAACATAGGTTTTTACAGGATTTCTGAGGAAATGTTCAACAGGAGAAATGATTTCCTTATGTAGAAGGATGCAAAGAAGGTGTTTGAAAAGTATGACACTGCTCACAGGTTATGGGAAAGACCCTCCAATATTCTGGGCGAGGGATTGCAGGGACGGTGACAAAATGCTATGTAATAGATGCCCCCTAAAGCATGAGGTCTGAGAGAGAGGGAGAGGTGAAATGCTTTATGAGAACGCGTTCGACCCAAACACTACTATCGAAAAACCTGCAAGTACGAATACAACTGATAAATTTGATACATGACATGTGGCATGGGCGCATCCATCCATAATAGAGTACATAAACAACGAGATCCGAGGTATGGACACCGCCATCCAGCAGTAGGGATCAATAAATAGACTCAGGTATGGTCACAACCATCCAATCAGAAGAGTCATACAATGAGTCATAGTAATCCATAAAGAACCCGCAGCCGAGATTTTGTCAAACAAAACCCAGGGTCTTGCGCTCCATCTTGACCCAAACAAAGTACAAATTCGAGCATGCGAATATGTGATCTGAAGTCAAACATGCAAGAAAATCGTCTGATTACCAACCAATGATGAAATTTGTTAACTGACACGAGAGAAACCATCAATAATGACAATGGCTCTCAAGGTACTAAAGGTACAATCCACGGAATGTGAATAGTGATCTGATGTCAAACACCTGTAGAGTCAGTTTATCGAAGGCCAATGATGTGGACGTTGCGTTGAATGTGAAGAACCTACCATTGAGGCATGCAAGCTCCAAGGTACTTGAAAGGAGTCTCTATATCAACTTCCTGGATAATTAGCTGGAGTCGACAGGAAGGGCCCTTGATCGAAGGTGGGCCATAATTTTTCCCACATTATTGACACGAGACAGAGGAATATAATGTTTGTGAATCAATACCAACAAAGAATGAGAGGGAGATTGACAACTTCAGAGGCAAAATTCTCTTGAACAGATTGGCAGCATGACACTGGATTTAGCAGTATTTGACATCAAGGGATCTAAGGTCATGGTGACATGGCATAGAGCAGATGAGTGGTCAAAAGAGATTACCCAAACCCATGGAGGAAAACAAATAATGAGAGGAGATGTCCCCAACCCGACACGAATGCAGACAAGTGCCATGTTCAAGAGCGACATACTGCCAACATGACTATAATGGGGTTCCATTTTCCCCCACCATTTTTGGTGAGTACTCCAATTATTTTTGAAAACAAGCTTGAAGGGGATATCATATGCTTGCGATGTAAGTTTGTCCTTCGGACAAATACAACCTAGTACATTTTACGAGCCCTAGGAAGGAGGAACTCGAGTAACGTCATGACGACGGAGTTCGATGTCATCAGGTTTTAACGAGTCTCACAAAGGGATAACTCGACATCTTTTCATGTTTAGAGAGTTTGAAAAGAAGGCGGAAAAGAAAACTCCAACAATTCCTTTTCATAAATAGTCTCTCAAATTCGAAAAGGTAGAAAACAATATCTAAAATAACCTCTTAGCCGTGATCGGATAAGGTATTCCTTTTTCGTAAATAATCTATCTCAGCCTGAAAAAGGGGTAAACGTATACTGGGTAGATATTGTTTCGCAACCAATTTAACGAGTTCAAAATGACAAGTAACTCGACGATCTTTTCAGTTTTAGAGAGTCAGAAAAGCACTGAAAGGTGACTTTGGTAGTGAATTTTTTGTGTTTTTACTGAGTCCTAAAAAGTATAAAATACAACTCGTTTCTTCATCATAACCACGTGAAAACCTGTCGCTGCACAAAAAGACGCCTGTAAAACGTATCTAAAAAATAATATGAAAATATAGCGACAAATATGTTTAAAACCTACTTCAAGATTTTTAAAAGTTATAAAAGACCATAAGTGGTAAAAACTATTTACTTTTCACTTTTACCTCTTTGCAGAGCAACAATGACCTGTTTTCCTTGCGATCTTGTGGTGACAATTGTGAACAATCCAGTGAACCAATCCGGATTCCGTCAGTTTCAGGTAAGAACCGACACCATTTTCTATATTTTGAGCTATATTTCATTACCTTTAATTTTCATTTTGAATCTCTTAGGGGAGGATTTGTAAAAACTAGGGCATCGTGGTTGGCGCAGGTTTCAGGCACGGACCCGCGCCAATCGACCCTTTTTTACACAGGGGTCATGCCAAGTGGTGCGACTGTTAGAAAAACAGTCGCGCCAACCACGCAACCCAAAATCTGCCTCAATTTTAAGAAAATGCAACCATTTGATTGAAAATTTTGATGCCAAAGGGGACTTCTAATGTTCATATGAACAATGCATGCAGGTACCAAGCAAAAAATATGGTAATTGAGTGGAAAGAGAGAGAACATATTGAGTAGGATGAATAAGCCATGGAAAATGAACAATGCATGAACGCCCTTAGAAATTGTGTGCTCAATAATTTCTTCCTGACACCATCTCTCTGGGCTCAGCCTGAATTGCTTCAATATTTGATAAGAATTTGGGATGAAGATTAGGAAAATTTTTAACTCGAAGTTTCTGATGTGTATTTCATCACTGGATTGTCACGTAGGGGTGCAGTCCCTATATTGACCAGTACCCGTCCTTCCGGAGAAAGCATGGCAATGGTAATTGACAGGGTGTGCCAAGGGGCACGAAAAGGAACAGGAAGTGGCAAAGTGGACATCCACACCATCCTAGATCTGGCACTAAGAGTTGTACTACACACTATCACGTGGGCTGCGGGATTGCAGGCACTGCATGAGGCCATGGAGACACAAATACTTCTTACTTCAGAGTGTATGAACCTGACTCTCTTCAACTCGGTCGAGGCCATGACTGTCAACATCAAATGACAACTCACTAAGTGCAAGAAGACCAAACTAGAGAAGTTTGGGCATGGATCGATTCTGGTATCGTTTTTCTTGGAATGATTACCCATATTCCAGCATCAGGAGGTTATTTTCCCGATGCTGCCACCCACAGAGCCATGGATGGCTCGATGGGCCGCACTGATGCCTAGAGCAGGGGGTGGCCAACAGATGTCCTGGAGGCTAGAGTTTTTTGATTGGCTCCGATGACAAATGATTTTCATGGAGAATTGGCCCTACGCTGGCACAGACTTCATTGGAGACCTAGACCTCCCGCTCCCGGAGGGAGAGGATTGGGATGAAGAGCTAGGTGAGACTCATTTTTTATTTTCATGAGTTTATAATTTTTTGGTATATATGCATGTTCTAACAATTACTCCTATATGTATGTAGATGTTGACCCAGAGCATCCTGCAAGCATGTCGCCGATAGTGAGGCGAACTCCTCATGATTCCGATCCTCATGGTGAGGGTGGCGAGGAGGAGATAGTACAGAACCTGGATGGGATCGCCCGTCGGGTCCCAGACTATGCTCACTTGGATGATGTGCCTCGGGCCTATCATAGGCATATTGTAGGGGTGCCGAGTCATATCCACCACTTACTGAGGCAGTTAGCATGAGCGGTGACGTGCTATCGTGAGCACGACGCCGATTAGGCACTTAGGATTTTTATTTCCACACATTTTTGAGAGACATGTTGACTCACGATGTAATTGAAATAGACATATATATTTTTTGGGTTTTATGATGCACACATTGCAAACAAATGATATATATATATATATATATATATATATATACATCTATTTTCCGGCACAAATTTTTGTACATGTGATGATGCTTGTTACAAATTATCCAAAAATCAGGACAAATGTTCAAAAAGGGTATAAAACCAAAAGATTTCATTTTTAGGCAAGATCGAAAAAAAAAGTAAACTATGCTTGAGAATGGTTTCATGTTGACACAAGCTTGAAAAAAAAGTAAACTATGCTTGGAAAATGGGCATGCCCCCCAGCATGGGGACTCAATTCGAGGTATACATGCCTCCCAAGCTTCAATCCATACAAAATGGAGTGAAGGTTCAAAAAACGAGATCAAGAGAAAGACTCGACTTGAATTTTACAAGATCTAGCAAAACTTGAATTTAAAGGGAACATGTTTCATTGTTTTAACGAGGTTGAAACATTAAAAGAACCATCCTCGAGACCTAATTCATTTTTTAACGAGGTTGACATAGAAGATGAATTATCCTCAAACCAGCTTGTTTCATTTTTTAAGGAGCTTGACACAGGAAAACAAACTATGCTCCAACGACCTTTCATTATGATGAATAAGAGGTCATAGATTCCAAGAGGTTCGCCTTGGATGAGAGAACAACATCTTGAAAATCAGGACCCAATGCCCCCAACACATGATGCACAACGACACCATCACTGATGGCAGGCACAGGACAGGTAGCCACATAATTAACCTATGGAAGAGAAGATACAACAGACGGATAAAGACTCGGAAGGGATGACGGTGGACCAGATGTCATGTCAGGACTAATGAATGAAAGCTGATCAATGGTCACGATCTGACCTTTGTGTGGAAAATGGATCACATGAAAGAGGGAGGAGACAACTGCCCCCATGACATAAATATAGTCATGTCGTAAGAGAAAATTGAAATCTAAGGGGCCCGAAACAACCATCACGTCGATATGGACGGTTTTCCTTCCCAAAGTAACAGGCAACTTCGGAAGGATCCCTAACAGTTGACTGGTTCCTCGGTTAAAAGCCAACAGATTCTGGGTAACAGGCATAAGTGGTGGAGAACCAAAAAATTGACAAGTAGTTGAAGATAGAATACTAACAGACATGTCTTCATCTACAATAGTGTTGGGTACGACCAGATCAAAGGTTTATACCGTTATCTCGAAAGACACATAAGACAGAAGGCAGTATTCAGAAAATCGACTCCAATCAAAGGAAGCGACCAAACTACTTAGAGGGGATACCATCGAACTGAGATGGTTTTCCCGTGGTGTTACCGGAGCAAGAGGATAAATCTCCTGGACTCCCATCACGGGAGTAGGGGGAGCAACTCCTTGAACTACAGGGATGGAAGAATATTTCTCCAAGTCTGAAGAATCTGAAGAAATAAGAAGAACGTGGGGGGAATGAGATCCACTCTCAACGAAAAAGACCTGATGAACCATAGGAGGGATCAAGTCGACCAATTCCATATCCAATGGTTGGTCGAGAATGGATTCTTGAATTTGAATTTCTGGGGGAGCATGATTGACCAAGGATGACTCTTGACCGATCGTGGAATCAACTAGAAGAGGACTCAAAGAAATTTTCTCGTAACTATCCGGAAGGCAGGGTGCACAAATAGTGGAATTGTCTAACACTCACTTGGCTTCATCCATGTACAGACAAAGGTGAATGGGGTGATGCCCTTCACACAACTTACAGGGATTGGTAATCTTGCCCTGTTTTTTATGAGTCTTACCAGAGCTAGTCGACAGTACAAGAAAAAATCATATTGGTGAGGGTCATGCTTGTGATGGACCTTTAAGGTCCGTCACCAATGTCACATATGGTGACGGTCATTAACAAACCGTCACTGTAAGTGTATATAGTGATGGTCCTTTCTGGTCTGTCACCAAAGAAATTTTCAATGACATTTTTAGTGAGGGTCGTTAAAGGCCCATCACTAATTATCTCTTTGGTGACACTTCTAGTGACGAACTTTTAATGACCCTCACCAATGCTCTTTTTGTTACTTTTGGTGACGGTCAAAAAATGTCTGTCATCATTGATCACTAAAAAACGTCACTATAAGTGTATATAGTGATGGTCCTTTATATTTCGTCACCAAAGACATTTCACTTTTGGTGAGGGTCATTAAAGACCCATCACTAATTATCTCTTTGGTGACACTTCTAGTGACGAACTTTTAATGACCCTCACCAATGCTCTTTTTTTTACTTTTGGTGACGATCAAAAAATGTCCATCATCATTGATCATTCCAATGAGTTTTTGATGATGCTACGTGCCTGTTAATATATTTTTTGTCAATTTAAGATAATGATTTAATACCATTATTGTGGAGCATTTTTTATAATATGTCCAAGGCCATAGTGGTTAGGGTCAGTCAATTTTTTAAGAAGTAATAAGTGTATATCATTTCCCTCAAGTAATGACTAGTCGAATAGAGATTTCCTATGAGTCAACACATGATTCATATCTATTAAGTTAATTATCTAGCAAATTCCATTTAGATAAATTTCCACTATTGTGTGTAGGAAATATATTATTTAATACATAATCGAGCTCTGAAAATTCTATTAATGAGAAAGACCTAACAATCCTCAACAATCTGGGCACACCTTAAATTAATGCTTTGGCACACACTAACATTTCTTAGCACCCCACATGTCTTGGAACATCATTGTACCTAGAACATCTTGTGATGACACCGACGCCCAAGCACATGGTGGCATGCGCTAGCACAACATGGAACTCTCCTAGCATGTGTTGGCATGCTGCATATAGTCCCTAGCATGCCCTGGAACACCTTGGTTGAATGCATTGACATACAATAGCACTTGGCACACAATGCCACTTGGCATGTATTGGGACCTATTATTAGTGTGCCTAGCATTCCCCTTTTCAAAAAGATAAAGTCCTAACTTATTAACCCTCTTACTGGTTCTTCCTTTTGTTGCCTTGACACATATTGACATACCCTGGCACCCTGTGCCACATCCTTAGCACCCAGCATGTAATGGCATATCTTGGCACTATTAATTGGCACATGATATAATTAGCACACCCTGGAACTCCCAAGCACACTCTGAGAATTCTTAACATGTCTTGATATTCCCTAGCATGCCTTACCAATGCTTAGCATACCTTGTCACTCCCTCCTTGGCATGACAACTAACACTGACCATTAACACTAGTCTCTGGCAGTACACATTCGTCATATTCATCAACTTCCATGAATTTTTACCTAGTGCTCCCTCAATGTTTTTTCCTAGTACTCCTTAACACTCATCAACATGCATTATCACTCTCTAGCACACCTTAGCACTCTTCAACATTCCCTTCCACTTCATCACATGCATAACACTAGTACCTGACACATATTGGCAATTGGCACGTGTTGGCGCTTGGAAAGTCTTAACATGTATGGAATACGTTGAGATGCCTTGGTATGATTTAGCATGGTTTAATATTAAATTTATTTGTGAAGATCAATTGTTGGAAAGTAGGTGAGAAGCAACAAAAGAATACTTGGCACCTAGAATGCACTAAGACCTTGCACTTGGCACCTATTTCCGCCTAGTGTTGGTGTGCCTAGCATGCCCCTCTTGGAAAAGGTAAATTGATGAATTATTAACCCTCTTATGTGTTCATTTCCTTGTAGTTTAAATTTTTTCTCTCTTTTGTTGTCTTGACAGTCCCTGACACGCATTGACACACCCTTGCACAGCTTGGCATGCCTTATCACTTGGCACATATTAGCATGTTTGACATGTATTCCCACTATCTGGCACATCAAGGGGGTGAAGAGAGATGTAGTCCTAAAGTAGGTCGAGTACAAGGGCCGAGTAAGGGTTGCTAAAGGGAGGTCATGATAATCCTCCAAGAGCAAGATCATCATGTGAGGGTTTAGAATAATGTTGCATACCTTAATGGCCAGTTTACGCTAGGAAGTAGGATGGCATATTGTTGGTTCTCTTCTGGCAGATCAAGCTTAAGAGAGGTTTCTTGTGAGAATTTGGGAATGTGATTTCAACAGTGTCTTTGTGTGAAGGTCGTATCAAATTCTAAAATTTTGAAATTTGCAACAAGAAACAGTGAGATTGGAAGCCATAAAGGACCAAAAAAATGAACCCACACTGGTGAGGAATTTTGATGCACTAGGAGTGAGGAATGTGGGGCGCCTAATTTATTTTTCCCTAAAATAAATTGGACAATAACTTGTAATTTCATCTCATAACAACTTGTGTCAGTTAATTAAGTCATGATGACCGAGTTAGCTCAAGAAATTTGAGTTGAGGGTCTAATATGAGGCATCTAGAGGGATTCTAATATTTTTGGGGTCTAGTTGAAGTTGATGCATTAGTGGGGTGCAAGTGTAATTAACTCAATTAAATGAGTTAAAATTAGTTTAACTAGTTCTAATGGAGTGATGAGCTAGTGAGAGGTCCAGTGAATTAAATTAGATTTAATTCACAATGAGTGATCAATCAGACAACTGATAATTCGCTATTAATAGTTGCATGCATGTCAGTTTCGAGGAATACCCAGTTGAGATAGAGGTTAAAGGGAACATAACTCTCAGTTGTATTCAGAGAAAATTTCCCATGTGCAATTATAAATTCATTGGGATGCCATGATGGATTGCGCAATCAAGGAAGAATGATTTTCCTAATTAATAAGGAGTTAATTCCCTAGGAATTGCATGAGCAAGGCAAGCTGAAGTAAGGATGAGAATTGGGTAAGTACTAGACCGATTTTTCCTAGATAAATGAGAGACAATTGACAGAATGTTGGAGAATCTCATGAGAGATTAAACATTTTATTGTTTCATGATTTCTTGACTTAATACACAATAGAGATAGAGGGGTTTTGATTAGTTGCTTTCCCCAAACACATCATGTTATTGTGTGATTGATAATTTATGTCTCTTACTTATATGTGATTGTGCGATCGTGTTTTGTTTCCGTAAATTGTAGGAAGGATTCAGTATCTTGTTTTAGTAGATTACAAGATCAGATTGAATCTCATTGGTTAGATTTTATACATGGTATCAGATTAGGAATTTTTTTGGAGGTGAGTTTGTAGAGAATATTTAAATATTTTGGTGTAAATTTTTCTAAAAAAAATAGAATATTTGGATTCCTTGCGAAAATCTACCCCAATGGAAAAAACAAATTGGTCAAATCAGAGCTCGAATGAGGGAGATATCATCGATTTAAAATCAACTCTTTTTTAGAAAATTTTTGTAACTTAGGGACAATTACACTATGCACGAGTCAAGAACCTATATGCACTTGAGGTACCAGATGCATGCAAAGCTTTGAGGAGAAAGGAAAAAGTTAGAGACTTGGTGGTTTAGAGGGAGCATAAATTACCTCTAAACATGCATCCTCATGAGAAGCAGTCTCAGAAGGTTGTGGAGTAGCTGCCACAATTGGAGAAGCAGAGAGGAGATCGAGTGGAAGCATCCACTCAAGCAAAGACCTCCATGAGGGGGAAATTTCGAGCCAGATGGGAAGAGGGAGCAGCCATACCTCGAGGTGTAAGGTGGAGTTATGTGTAGACATAATCCCAAGATAAGAAATTTGGGAAAGGTCCATTGAGATGACGTGTCTCATGGATCGAACTTGGCTACGAGGAGCCCACAATACAACAGTAGTAGGAAGAATCAGTTAGATTGATGTAGTTATATGTCAGCAAGACAGAAATCAGAGTGAAAGATGTCAAATACTAGAGCACAAATAGAGTTAGCAACAGTTCCAAGGGCACAGATGCAGATGCTAGCAACAGTGCAGAGAATCCAGTACTAGATAGGTGCAGTAGCTAGCAGTAGTCAGAACACTCTGATGACAGATGCATTATACTGATTCATTTGTTCAGAGGCTATTAATTTTTCAGGATTTGCAGGTGCAAACAACACTAGAGAAGTGTAGCATGCAGAACATTCCAAAGGTATCGGATGGGGATAGATTGAATTCCTTTCTTGTTGAGAGGGAGTGTTGAAATTTTCAACAAGAAATAGTGAAATTGGCGAATAGAAAGGAAAAAAAATGCACCCACACTGGTGAGGAATTTTGATGTACCAGGAGTGAGGAATGTGAGGTGTCTAATTTATTTTTCCCTTAAATAAATTGGACAAAAAATTTTAATTTCGTCTCATAAAAAATTGTGTTAATTAACTAAGTCATGATGATTGAGTTAGCTCAATAAATTTGATTTAATGTGATCGAGGCGGATATTGGTGGCCACCCGCCTATTCCACTTGGGCCCTCACCATTGTCTCTTTCAGTTTTTCATTTTCCTTAATTATAGCACAATTTACTATTTTTGTCAGTTTTTCGAGTCCTGAATCTTTGGAGCTATTTCGAGGCCCCAAATGATGTTTTTTGGGCATGAAAGGTTTGGAAATTTCATGGAAATCATGTTGGTATTTGTAGTCCTCGGAGAGATCTGTCTAACGAGGTATCATGTGCGTCAAACGAAGATCATATGACCAAGTTACGACCCCGGGAAGTTGGCTACCCAACTAACCCCAACGGGGCCCATAAAATCTTGGTGTTACATCTCCTCAGGTTAGGGTTTTGGTTGTTTAGGGTTTTATCTTATTTTAAATAATAAAAATACCCTTGATCCTTATTGTAACACAGTTCAAAGGAACATAACTATCAATTGTATTTATAGAAAATTTCCCATGTGCAATTATAAAGTCATTGGGATGCCATGATGGATTTTGCAATCAAGGAAGGTTGATTTTCCTAATTAATATGGAGATAATTCCATTGGAATTGCGTGAGAAAGGAAGGCTGAAGGAAGGCTAAGAATTGGCTAAGTACTAGACTAATTTTTCCTAGATTAGCAGGAGACAATTGGCAGAGTGCTGGAGAATATCAAGAGAGATTAAGCATTATATTGTTTCATGATTCCTTGACTTAATACAAAATAGAGATAGAGGGTTTTGAGAAGTTTCTTCCCCAGATACATCTTGTGTTGTGCGATTGATAACTTGTTTCTCTTACTTATATGTGATTGTGTGATTGTGTTTTGTTTCCACAAATTGTAGGAAGGATTCGGTATCTTGTTTTAGTACATGATTAAAAGATTAGATTGAATCTCATTGGTTAGATTTTCTACATGAAATAGAAGATAGGGTTGATACCATCTTTCCTTGTGGTGGCTAGTAGGCCACAAGGTCTATGATAAAGACCAACATAAATGGAGGAGGGCTTGCACTGTAATTTAGAGCCATAACAGAAGTCGACACAGGCGTAATATTGACTGAGTTAACCCTAGTTTGAGGGTCGAAATTGAGATTTGAAGTTCATGTCAAGATTCAGTCAAATAAATGCCCAGAATCTATGGATCCACATGAGATAGGTCGAGTCCCTTATGGAGGCAAGAGTCGTGTTTTTTCTATGTGTGGATAGGGTTTGTTCTACAACAATTAGAAGTACATAAGTATAATGCCCTAGTTAGGATAGTTTCCTAGGATGTTTAGTTCATAAGGTATGACCCTAAGACTGTGGCAAATTTGTGTAGAAGAAGATGGGTTGTGACCCTTAGAGCGAGGTTTATTTCTGAAATAAAGACTGCAGATCTGGAAGATGGTTTGCAGATTCAGTATGTGTGGAGACAACAGATCGAAAGGAGGGTGGAACCTGAGTAGAAGATTGAGCATGTAGAAGAAATGTGCCATATGAAGAATGGATTGACATGCAGAGGAGTTTATTTTGGTGGAGTTTCCATAGAGTTTTAGACAAATATCTGAAGAAACATATAAAAAATTAGTAAATGTACTATTAGTGGCTAATTTTTGACCCTAGTTCAGTCATCTACAGATTGTTAGAAGTATGATAAGAGGAGTAGTTCATATTTGTTCATAGATTGGACAAGAAAGATCAAATTGTCGATACACAAGAATAGTGATCTTTAGAGGACTCAAACCATTGTTAGGTGGTAGATTTAAAGAGCCCTAGATGAAGACAATATTGTGGGACCTAGATCAGTAAAAAGAATTAACTGTGGTTAGGCAGATTGATGGTAGGCTAAGTATAGTTGGAGGGTTGTTAGGTTACTTTCAAAGAAGATCCCTGACTCTTGTTCTGGTGAAGGACAACAAAATTGGTAGAAGAGTAGGTGTATAGGGCCTATGGATGTGCAGACTTTGAAGGACTAAAGTAACAGTCATGTGGGCCAACCAAGTAGCCCTAGTTCACTATATTGTAGACGATTGATTCAGTGAGATGAAGGGTAGCCTACATAGCCCTAGGCTTCTCATCTTGGACCTGTAGTATGGCAAAAGTGGGCATACCAAAGAGTTGTTCACAAATGTAATTTGTAAAAATTTGAATAATAGATGAGTTATTCGCCGAGATTATCCTGATTACACACTATTTGAGCTTCATGCATAATACATAACCTCTTCTACCATTGATCATCAATTTGCGGAATTAGAAGCAGTCGCATGCACACATTAAAACATAATCACACATATATAACACAAGATGTAATGTAATGGGGAAAGCTTACAGCTGAAAACCCCCAACTATCTGTATATTATAATGATAGAGAACATGTAACAATACATAGCACAAACTCCTCACAAGCTCTCAGCACTATCTCCAATTGTTACACACTAACTACCTCAGATATGAACAAGTCACAAGTTCAAATCTCCTCCACCTATTAGCCTGCCTCTACTGCGAAATCCAAGATGAATAATGATGAGATCCAAGTTTGAATCCCACTGGCTTGTACTACGCAATCCTCATTGGCAACCTCAATCAATGTGTGTGCAAATCTCATGCACAACTATAGTCACAACTGATAGTAGACTCACCCTTTCACCCACCTCTAACACTGGTCTCCACTGAACTGTCCATGCACCGCAGTTAACTGATGTATTCTTTAGTTTATTTATGAGTTAATAATTAGTGAATTAATTAATAATTAAATCACAACACTCATCACTAGTATATTTATCAGTTAGACTAAATACAACTAGTTCAACTAAGTTAAACTAAACACAACTCCATCAACTATCTCGTCAACTCCACCAAACTCTGCCACATGAGTTCTAACTGAAGTCAACCATGCAATAGCTCAAATAACCCCTAGGAATAGCGTAATTCCTTCTGTCAGCTGCATGTGCCACATTTGTAGCTCGAACTGAAGTGCTGCAAGAGGATAAGATAATGTTTATAGTCCAAATATTATTAAGAGCTAATAATATTCGACTGATCTATTTTTAGACTGGCAGTCTAAAAATAGACTCTGCCCAGTATGTCTAAAAATAGAGGTCCATCTATTTTAACTAACTTGACCAACCATCCATAAATATCATCTTGCAACTCATAGACCATGATCCATATGTCTAAAAATAGACATAGTCTAAAAATAGACTTTGCGCCAAAAATAGCCTGCGGGCCCACTTAGTGAAGGCGAATTCTTTTCACTAAGCTCCATCATCTTGTTGCATTCTCAACACTCCCTCTCAACAAAATATGGATTATCCGCAACCCCTATCCTACCTCTGTGGTATTCTAATTTTCTCCTGGTGAGTGCCTTCGTCAAGATATCAGCATTCTGATCCTCCATGGGAATGTATGAAAGTAACATGATCCTCTGCTGCACACAATCTCTGATATGATGGTACCTGATGTCGATGTGTTTGGATCTATCATGAAATACTGGATTAGCCGAGAGTTTAATGCAACTCTGGTTATCACAATAAATCACAGTAGGCTCCAAGTGTGACCCGAACAACCCGACCAGGATCTTCCTCATCCATATAGCCTCGCATGAAGCCAAGCTTGTTGCCATATACTCGGCCTCTGCTGAACTGAGTGCCACGGATCTCTACTTCCTGCTATACCAAGAAAATGTTGTCAATCCGATATTGAAGATCCCTCCAGATGTGCTCTTTCTATCCGTTGGGCTCCCTGCCCAATCTGCATCTGTGAAGCCACATAGCTTCACCTCATCCTCCTGTCTGTACCACAATCCATATCCTGATGTGCCTCTAAGATAATGCAATACATGCTTGCCTGCCTTCCAGAAGAGCTTGGTAGGCTTAACCATAGCTTGTGACAGCTGGTTAACAGCATAGCATATATCGGGTCATGTATTGACCAGATACATAAGCGACCCCACCAACTGTCGATAAACAGTGGCATCCACTACCTCCGCTGAAGTAGCATCCTCCTTCCTCCAACCTCCAGGAAGAGGAGTATCAACAGGCTTGCAGCCATGCATGTTGAACTTCCCCAGTATCTCCCGAGCATACTTACCCTGAGAAACAAATAGTCCATCACTGTGTTAGCCCCCCTATGGAATTCTTGACAAGAAAGCTGGGGGCTAGATTGTTCTAGAGCCTCCAAGGAATGCCTTTCCCCTGAAAATCCATCCTCCTTGGAGTCTCTTTGTGCTGCACCCAATTCTAATCCTCTCTGATGATCCATTCTTCAAAGGGCATATTTTACCCCTCATATCCCCATCAAATTCTCCACACACCCTTTGTTTCATTCAAATATACCTTGGTCCTTCTATCGTTGCCCTCCCATAGTCTCAAAATACATCAGAAAGGCTTGAAAACCCCACTTTAAACCTTATATTAAGCCTAGCCCCTTTCTCAATTAACCGCTGCACCTTTCTCTCCCATAAGACCCAGAGCCAGAACCACTCGCTAAACCTGTTGGGCGCTTATCCCCTCCAACCCCTTTTCCGCCCAAAAAATCATAAAAAACCTTTGATAAATCACATTTTTTGGGTTTTAAAGGTTTGCCGCCTGTTTGATTTTCGGTAAATCTAGGCCGTTCGTTAAACGCCAGATCCAACGGCGCGATGCTCACCCGAAACAGTGGTCCCCACCCCGCCTGCGCAGTTTTAGAAAACCACGATGTTTATTCCGCAGCACCATTCACGAGTCGGTGGTTTTCTCCGAGCGACCAGCGATTCCATTCAGCGCTGGCCGCATGTCCTCTGTACGGCGGAAAACCCACTCTCATTTCGCGCATTAATGTTCGGTTGGTGGTCGGGTAGCGGAATTGCTAAGAGACGTACGATCCAAAGCCCTTCATCCAACGGTTGTCGTCCATCTGAACCACGCACTGTTTAACCTCCGCCCATCGTACCAGCCGACCCTCCGTCCGTCTCTCCCCGCCATCGATCTCCGCCCGATCGACGGTCCAGATCTGTCCATTCATGGTTGACCATTCCGCTGTCCCCGGGTCCTGCCACGTCACCCCGCGTGTATCTTCCATACATCCTCTCAGTCCATTGCATAAAATTGATTTGTTTTCGTGGTTTTTAACGTTTCTCATTCGATCTTTCGCTCCACAGACCTCCACCTTCGCCAGAGCGTTTTCTCCATGGGCCTTCTATGTTTTTCGCCATGTCACCACCCGCACGTCCATTTTGCCCATCCACATCACCCGCTGCCCTCGTCCATGGATTTATTCATAGTCTTCGTGTTTCCTGTAGGGTTATAAAGAAATAATGGCCACCGTGATACACTTCTATGCTACCAAGACAACTGGATCCGAGGAAGATCATCCACAGCGGCTGAATTTATGAACAAAGGCCCAGGAAGGTGGAGATGAGATGTTCATTAAAGGAATAGAGTTCGAGCTCTGTAGAAAATCTCCCATCACCATTAAAACCCGAGCTAACCTGTCAGAGATGGAATTGAAGCAGCGGAGTGTCCCAGTACAGAGCAGAGAGAATAAGGCAAACTAATGAAGATCTTAAGCCTTAATCACAAGTTAAGAATGCACAGCAGTAGTTTGAAGACCTCGAGGATCCATCCAAAAGGTCCTCTGCATAGTAAAAGAATGTCCCTGAAGGAATTTCTACCCTAACAGCAGCTTAAAGAAATCAGAACATTTATGAAGCAGACCTTTCAGCAGTTATTTACCATTTGTTTATTCTCCACAAGTACAACAAAGTATGGCCGCCAGAATGCATCAAAGTCATGTCTGGAGTAAAGGAAAATCTGAAGAAGATCATCCCTGCATATAGAGGTGACAGACATTAAATACTCAATATGCAAACAGAATGGGCCTCGGCCCTATTTCTCTACTCCGTGTTTAATGATACATTTAATTTTCACCTACCTTCTCAGTCGATTTTCTATCCACCATCTGCTATAAAGCACAGAAGGAAACATTGTAATGGTTGTTGATGAGATATCAGTGAAATGCAAGTATTCTCCTCTTGAGACAAGTTCTCTGTGTATATTGTAAGATAGGCTGAGATTTGATGTATTCAGACTGAATGTTCAAGCTATGGGCTATGATGTACCTGATTGGTGTTGTTTTTAATATGACAAGCATGTTTCTTTGGATCCTGATCTAAAGCAGCTGGTGATGTTCTCCTTTCTCTGTATTTGTGATTGACTTGCTTTCATTTCGTTACATTTCTTCAGGCTCGCATCATAAGTTTGGCATAAGATTTACCCTTGATAGGTACCTTATGCTGCTGCTCTCCCAGCCTTCTATGTTTTCTGCTTATATGTGTATCTGAATGTTGATTTCAATTGATTTAACCAGTGTAGTGGATGATATTTCCTGCTCTCTGATGTATGAATTGATGAAGTCCATGTTTAGTTGTTCTTGGTAGGATTTAGCTGGAAGGTTTGGGAAAACTGGGGATTAGTGTTAGCCCTATCCACTAGGATCTTTGCACGGCCAGCTAGCCTTTCTAATATCCCTTGTAATTCCCTCTGATTTTGTCCAAGCAGGCCTGGAGTTAAATGACCTCTGACCTGATCTATAGACAGAATTAGATGGTTCTCCTCCTTTCATTTTCAGTCCTTAATGTTCCATTCCATCTTCTATCCTTTAAGATCCAGATGATTTAGATGATTTGCCCAACTGAAAGCTTGCACATTGAACACAAGTAAACCCTTTCTTGACTCCATTGCCCAATGGTCTTGATGTTCTCTGAGTTATCTACCTTTGCCTAGCTTCCCTTTTTCTCATCCTTGTCTTGTATTGGACACTTCTTTCCTGATTCCCAACAACCAAACTCAATCAAACAAACAAACCCTGAGCCCCATAACTAGCCTAACATTGAAACATTGAGCCTCAAAGACATATGCTTTGGAAAATATAGAGAGATCCCTCTCTGGACCTAGGAGGGCTAGATCCTAAGGTCGGAAAGTGGTTCTGATGTTGTCTCATCTTTTGGTCTTGCCAATCTGGCAAAAACATGGGAACCCCAACATAATGGCGACTCCACTGGGGATGAATCTAAGAGTCAAGAACTGCTAACATTTGGTCTATTTCCCATTGTCGTCACCAACATAATGGCGACTCCGCTGGGGAAGAGACCACTTTGCCTTTAGATTGGCTTTCAATTGCTGATGGTGGACAACAGCCTGCTCCAAATAGTCAAATTCATCCACCTGGCGACTCCACACTCCCTATGATCCAAAGACCAAATGAATCCACTGGTAGAATACCCTGAACTGGTTGAGGAGATGCAGTGACCTCTTTCTGATTTACAAACATGCTTCCACGCATACAGAGAAGATATGCCCCAATGAGCAAGGAGCATATCCCTGGATTCCCACACAATATGTCTGAAGTGGACTGGTTAAAAAACTTGCCTACCTTTCAGGGTGAAAACACTGAAGACCCCCTACATCTCATCAAGTTTCATATACATGTGTGGAAATTTAGAGTTGAATGGCATGAAGACTGCTTAATGAAAATGTTCATGGCAACATTAGAAGGAAAAGCTAGGGTCTGGTATGAATGGTTAGAACCTCGGAGTTTGTTTTATTTAAAGGACATGCACCAAGTATTTTATAAGAATTATAAAGGAAACTCTCCATCCTTATCATGGGACTGTTGTGATCAATCTCAAAATATCATACAGTACCTGTTAGACATTGATATGGATTTGGTTGATATGCATCCTGAAGATCTGTTGAAAACCATTCAAGGATTTCATATGCATCCTAGCCATCACAAGAGCACAGATGAATCAGCTGAGGAAGAAAACAGCTAAGAGACTGTGGACATTCTTCAAGGTATTCCTGAAAATTCAGATGCTGATTTATCATCCCTGATAGTTGAGGTTCAATATGACACCCTGCCTCAAATCCAGTCTTCAGAGGAAATAGAGAGCTTCTGCACTTCTGCACAAAGGGACACAAGACCATCCTCCCCTTTGACAGAGGAAGAAATAGATCAAATCATCAATAGACAGCCAGCCTCTGAAATTTTTTACAGATCAGGAATTCTCGTCCATTCATCTGATGAGCTTTATTGTACAGAGTGGGAAAGCTCACATGTAAATCAGAATGAAGAGAAATCTGCTGAAAATCCAGTGTATCCAGTTGGTGACATTACTTACATTCGTGATTCTCTTATTTTTTATCTATTTGATGATGGTGCTCTCCAAACAAAAAATGATCCTGCAAGGCCATCATTAATAGATTTGTGGGAGGAGAATAATTCCCTTTCACTTCTAGAGAATAATGAGCCAATGCAGGCTATTTATGACACTGATGGGGAAAGCTATGACAGTATAATAACAGATGAAGATTCTATGAATCTTCATTCTGCTCTAACACAGATCATCATTGAGACTGGAAGCCAGCAATTTTTCCTTTCAGAAGGTGAACAAGATATTTTTGAGCAGGTTGAAAGCAAAGAGCCTTCTCTTGAAAAAGAGGAAGCAAAGGAATACACCCCTGCTCAAGAATACATTGATCTCTGCACTGTGTTGAACCCTTAGTTAAACTGAGAAGGGGGGGGGGGGGGGTGAATCAGTTTAACACATACATGGAATTTTAAAACTTTTATCTTAAAACTTATTTACACCTTCACTTCATGATCAACTTAATATGTGAGCAATCTTTATTAGTGAGCAGCAAGTATCAAACAAATTTTTTAATGTAACAATAGTCTTAATATGTGAGCAACAAGTATTAAGCAGATTACATAAATCACATCAACACATGCACAAAGACACCAGATATAAGTGGAAACCCATAAAGGGAGAAAACCACATCTTATTATTGTTGTGATGCAAAGGCAAGCTCCTGTTGAAATTTGGTACCGGAGGACAGGTGGTTCCCTAAGGCTTTGATCTTTGGCCTAGGGAAAAGTGTCCAAAAGAATTTAATTTTTCTCCTAAAGTGACTTTATAAAGTTATAAAGTCAAATCTAATTTAAAAGTGACTTTAAGTGATAAAATTACTAAAGTGACTTTATAAAGTTATAAAGTCAAATCTAATTTAAAAGTGACTTTAAGTGATAAAGTTACTAAAGTCTAATTTTAAAGTGACTTTAATAAAGTCAATATAAAATTAGAAAGGAAAAAGTAACTTTGGAAATAAAAGACTAAGTGGGTCTTTATTAAAGTGGGGTGAATTAAAAAATAGAAAGTGAGATTTAAATGAGCATTTAATCTCAGCCCTAGATCTCAATCTATCTCAGCCACTGGATTTAGGGATTCCCCAAAAGTCACTTAGGGTTAGGTTAAAGGAGGAAAAGGAGGAAAAGGTCATTCATTCTTTCATGAGCAGATTGAGAGAGGAGGAGAGGGAGCTGAAGAGTAATTTCTGAGCAGAGGGAGAGCAACAAAGGCAACACAGCAAGTCCGTACAGCAAGAGAGCACACTTCCCAAGGCTGAAAAATCCGTACAGCAGAGTTTCATTGGCACATTAACCAAGGCAGAAAGTCCGTACAGCATTTGCACGGTTTTCGAGAGAGGGGCAACACTGTTTTCGAGAGCTGGCACAGCAGCAAGGAGCATGGTTTTCAAGGCAGATTTTTCTGGGCACGAAAATCGAGAAAGGGGGCTGCTGTCCCATCCGTACAGAATCCGTATAGTCTGTACGGTCATTCTTGGCACGCTTTTCGAGGTAGCTAAGACAACATTTAATGCTGTAATTTCTCTGAAAAATTTCTGTTTGCTGTTTGGCACGTTTTTCAAGGTGGAGGGTGGCACGAAAGTCAAGATAAGTGATTTTTGTGTTTGCTGTAATTTTCTGTGTATTACTGCTCACCGTAAAAGCATTTTTTAGAAATAAAAGAGAAGCTTCCAAACTGGTTTTCCCCAAGAGTTGTAGGGGGTTTTTTCAGGGTCACCTTGACCAAAAATTACTGTGTTATGATGTGTTGAATGGCTGTTTGTTACTGCTGATATTTATTTCTGCATTTTCCAGCATTCTGTAATTTTTCCAGAATTTGTGTTTTCAGCAAAAGTTATTTTCCAGTTTGTTAAATATATGGATATGGGAAAGGGCATTTAACTATTTTGGAGTAATAAGGTGAAAAACTGAAAACCGGGGTGGGAAACTATAAATTTTTACATGGTATCGGAGCTTGAGTGCTGAAGAGCAGTTTGGGACAACAAGGAGGAAAATTACAGCCTGCTGATTTTTCACTCAGAAAATTCCAGCAAGCTGATTTTTCACAAACAGCAGTTTTACCTTTACTACAGCAGTGTTATTTTTCAGTTTTAGGACAGCAGGATGTCTTTGGGACTGAGGGTGGAGGATAGGTTGGATGGGCATTCCAATTACAACATTTGGAAGGAGAGAATGCAGAGTATCTTTGAGGAGGCAGAAGTCTGGGACATTATGGTGAATACCACACAGAACCCTGTGAATGTGCCTACTGATGCTACTCAGTTGGCAGCATATAATAAAAAGAACAACAAGGGTAAGAGATTGATTCTAGACGGAATCAAAGACCATTGCATTCCTCATGTGAGAGGAAAGAGAAATGCTCATGAGATGTGGATAGCATTGTCCAATCTCTACCAGAGTACCAATGAGAACCGGAAAATGGTCCTGAAGGAGAAGCTGAAGACCATTAAGATGGGCAATGATAGTGCAACTGGATATCTCACAAAGATTACTAATGTGAGAGATGAGTTGGCAGCGATTGGAGAGGCCATTCCACCCACTGAGTTGGTGCGGATTGCAGTGAATGGCCTCCCCGTTCATGGATGAACTTTGCTGATGGGGTTTGTGCACGTGAGACCCTTCCCACATGGGAGAGGTTTTGGGATGATTGCATTCAGACAGAGATCAGGAAAGGTCAGCTTGGGTCAGCCAAGCCAGTTGAGCAGGATGAGGATGTAGCACTGTTGGCAGGATGCAAGAAAGGAAAAGGGAAGAAGCAGGCTTCCACAAGAAATGGTGGGGGAAAAGACAAAGGTAAAGGTAAACATGATAACACACAGAAGGACTATTCCAAAGTGAAGTGTTGGAATTGTCAGAAGATGGGACACTATGCAGTTGTGTGTCCGGAGAAGAAGAAGAAGAAGGGGAAGAACCAAAGCATGGCAGCTTCAGCAGAGGTTGAGGACTTTGCAGATCGTTTTGACCGGGAGTTTGGGTTCATTGCGTGTGAGTCCTCTAAAGGGGATTATCGCCATAGAGGTTCAGAGGGGAGCATGTACTTCGACACAGTGAGTATCTTCAGTGACCTGTATGTGGACAGTGGGGCTTCACGTCACATGACAGGAGTCCGTGAGTACTTCTCAGAGCTTTCAGAGAGTGGCACTGAGATAGAGGTAGTACTCGGTGATGACAGAGTTGTTAGAGCAGTCGGTGTGGGAACATTGACATTTCAGAGGGAGTCTAAACCTCCCTTGAAAGTGTCAGATGTTCTTTATGTGCCAGGGATGAGGAAGAACCTCATATCCGTCTCAGCGTTGGAGGATAGAGGATATGAGGTACTGTTCAGGGGAGGACAGGTGTTGATGTATCCCAGGGGCGCTCCAGCTGATTCAGCTAGAGTGATAGGTGTACGCCATGCAAAGGTGTACAAGTTTGCATTTCAGTCCCTTTTGGCATTGAGCAGCAGTACCGACAGCAGAGCTAGCAGTTCTGAGCAATGTGAGATCTGGCACCGCAGGATGGGGCACATGCATCATGGAGCCTTGAGGACTTTGCGGGAGATCACTACAGGTGTGCCAGAGTTCAGTACTGATCACTTTGATACTTGCAGAGGATGTGCGATGGGCAAGTTTGCCAAATCCCCTTTGCCCAGCAGTGACAGCAGAGCGACTGGGATACTTGATTTGATTCATTCCGATGTGAGCGGTCGGATGTCTCATGTTTCCTTGAGTGGATATGAGTACTATGTTTTATTCATTGATGATCACTCCAGGAGGACCTGGATTTATTTCTTGAACACCAAGAGTGAGGTCTTCAAGCGGTTTCAGGAGTTCAGAGCTCTTGTGGAGACACAGACAGGTCGGAAGATCAAGTCCCTGAGGTCGGACAATGGAGGAGAGTACACCCTTGGAGAGTTTGTTGACTATTGTGCGGAGGCAGGCATTAGGAGGGAGTTCACTGTTCTTTACAACCCCCAGCAGAACGGGGTTGCGGAGAGGAAGAACAGATCCATCGGAGGGGCTGCCAAAGCCATGTTGCATGATCAGGGGTTGCCATTGTTTTTGTGGGCTGAGGCCTGCAACACAGCTGTTTATTTGCAGAACAGGAGTCCGCATCGTGCCTTGGGGCACATGACTCTGGAGGAGGCTTTTTCTGGGAAGAAGCCTGATATTGGTCATCTTCGTATCTTTGGGTGCATTACATACTCCTACATACCCAAGGAGAAGAGGACCAAACTAGAGCCCACCGCAAAGAAGGGTATCTTTGTGGGCTACAGTGAGACCTCCAAGGCCTTTTGGATTTACATTCCTACACAGAGCAAAGTTGTTGTCAGGCGGGATGTGAAGTTCGAGGAGGACAGGGCCTTCAGGAGGTCACGGGAGTTAGAGTATTTGGATCACCCAGACCCTCAGCAGCAGTTGAGTCAGTCACAGGGATCCAGTGGGCAGGGATCAGGAGGATCCGGAGGTACATCTATGACGATGTCAGGTCCGTCGCTGTGGGCTCGCAGTCAGGGTGGTGCTACGGCATGCGCAGTAGTCCACAGAAAGGCCCACCGGGGAGTCCACTCGATGGATAGTTCACAGGCCTCGCATCTACAAAGTCTGTGTAGGCAAGAGGATAGCAGTATTACATACCAAGAGTTCGAAGTTCTCCGATGTTGAGGAGGAGGAGTTTTATTCTCCAGCGGGAGAAGTGTGCTCAGGGAAGAGGAAGCCCAAGTGGCTTCAGGACACCTTGAGAGATGCCACATCTGTTGCTGAGCCTAAGAGGCCGGTCAGAGAGAGCAGACCACCTAAGAGGTTTTGTAGCTATATGGCAATGGCTACCAACATCCTTGACTCTGAGCCTTCTAGCTATGAGGAGGCAACTAGCCAGCAGGTCTGGAGAGAGGCCATGCAGGAGGAGTATTCTTCTATCATGAAGAATGATGTTTGGGAGGTGGTGTCAAGGCCTGAGGGCAAATCCGTGGTTACTTCCAGATGGCTTTACAAGGTAAAGCATGCTGCAGATGGCAGCATTGAGAAATTCAAAGTGAGGTTTGTGGCTAGAGGGTTCTCCTAGGTAGAGGGAGTTGATTATGAGGAGACCTTCGCTCCCGTGGCTCGATATACTTCGATCCGCTCCATTATATCGATAGCAGCAGAGATGGGTTGGAAGATCCACCAGATGGATGTGAAGACCGCATTTCTCAATGGTTTCATACAGGAGGAGGTGTACATTGAGCAGCCACAGGGCTTTGAGGTGCATGGGAAGGAGTCCCATGTGTGCAGACTGAAGAAGGCCCTTTATGGCCTGAAGCAAGCTCCCAGAGCTTGGTACTCCAGGATAGATACTTACTTGTAGAAGATGGGTTTCACAAAGAGTGAGGCAGATCCAAACCTTTACTATATTGTGATAGGTGAGGAGCCTCTCATTCTGGTGCTATATGTGGATGACTTAGTCATTACAGGTGCAGAGAGACTCATAGAGCACTGCAAGAGAGATCTTGCGGCGGAGTTTGAGATGAAGGACATCAGCTTGATGCATTACTTTTTGGGTTTTGAGGTGTGGCAGGAGGAGGGGCATTTCTTCCTGGGACAGGGGAAGTATATTGTGGACATCCTTGGCAGATTCCACATGGAGGATTGTAGACCCATGTCGACACCGATGATCACCAACTGGAAGAAGCTTCATGCTTTGGATTCCGAGTTGGTGGATCCCACATTGTACAGGCAGTTGATTGGTTCCTTGATGTATTTGGTCAACACTAGACCAGATATTTGTTTTGCAGTCAACACGATGAGTCAGTTTATGTGTGAGCCTAGGAAGGTTCACTGGGTGGCTGCAAAACACATTTTGCGGTACTTGCAGGGGACAGTGGATTATGGTCTGGACTACAGGCAGGGGGATGGAGTGAGATTGGCAGGTTACACTGATTCTGATTGGGCAGGTTGTGCTTCTGATAGGAAGAGAACTTCAGGGTGCTGTTTTGGGTTGGGTTCGGCAGTGGTGTCATGGTTCAGCCGGAAGCAGCAGTCAGTAGCATTGAGTTCGGCGGAAGCAGAGTATATGGCAGCCAGTCTAGCTAGTTGTGAGGCCATCTGGCTTCGCAAGATGTTGTTTGGCTTATTTGGTCAGCCGTTGAGACCTTCAGTGATTTACTGTGATAATCACAGTTGCATTAAACTCACGGAGAATCCAGTATTTCATGACAGGTCAAAGCATATCGGGATCAAATATCATTTCATCAGAGACTATGTTCAGAAAGGAGCTGTGAAGCTTGAGTATATTCCCACCGATGAGCAGGTTGCAGATATTCTTACCAAAGCCTTACCACGGGGCAAGCATGTCTACTTCAGAGACAAGATGGGTGTGGTGAGGAACACCTTCCTTGGTAAGAGGGAGTGTTGAAATTTGGTACCGGAGGACAGGTGGTTCCCTAAGGCTTTGATCTTTGGCCTAGGGAAAAGTGTCCAAAAGAATTTAATTTTCTCCTAAAGATACTTTATAATTTTTATAAAGTCAAATCTAATTTTAAAGTGACTTTAAGTGATAAAGTTACTAAAGTGACTTTATAAAGTTATAAAGTCAAATCTAATTTAAAAGTGACTTTAAGTGATAAAGTTATTAAAGTCTAATTTTAAAGTGACTTTAATAAAGTCAATGTAAAATTAGAAAGGAAAAGTGACTTTGGAAATAAATGACTAAGTGGGTCTTTATTAAAGTGGGGTGAATTAAAAATAGAAAGTGAGATTTAAATGAGCATTTAATCTCAGCCCTAGATCTCAATCTATTTCAGCCATTGGATTTAGGGATTCCCTAAAAGTCACTTAGGGTTAGGTTAAAGGAGGAAAAGGAGGAAAAGGTCATTCATTCTTTCATGAGCAGATTGAGAGAGGAGGAGAGGGAGCTGAAGAGTAATTTCTGAGCAGAGGGAGAGCAACAAAGGCAGCACAGCAAGTCCGTACAGCAAGAGGGCACACTTCCCAAGGCTGAAAAATCCGTACAGCAGAGTTTCATTGGCACATTAACCAAGGCAGAAAGTCCGTACAGCATTTGCACGGTTTTCGAGAGAGGGGCAGCACTGTTTTCGAGAGCTGGAACAGCAGCAAGGAGCACGGTTTTCAAGGCAGATTTTTCTGGGCATAAAAATCGAGAAAGGGGGCTGTTGTCCCATCCGTACGGAATCCATACAGTCCGTACGGTCATTCCTGGCACGCTTTTCGAGGCAGCTAAGACAGCATTTAATGCTGTAATTTCTCTGAAAATTTTCTGTTTGCTGTTTGGCACGTTTTTCAAGGTGGAGGGTGGCACGAAAGTCAAGATAAGTGATTTTTGTGTTTGCTGTAATTTTCTGTGTATTACTGCTCACTGTAAAAGCATTTTTTCAGAAAATTTTTTTTGAAAATCAAATAGATTTGTTAATGTAACAACAGTCTTAATATGTGAGCAACAAGTATTAAGTAGATTAGATAAACCACATCAACACATAGACATCATACACAAAGACACCAGATATAAGTGGAAACCCATGAAGGGAGAAAACCACATCTTATTATTGTTGTGATGCAAAGGCAAGCTCCAAATCCCTCTCACCACTGATTTTCTGTAGGCACCAACCTACAGGAGGCTCCTACCTCAATTCTGCAAGCTACAACTTGCAAGGAAGCTCCAACTCCCATTAATTTTCTGTAGGCACCAACCTATAGGAGGCTCCAACCTCAGTCAGCTACAACTGACATTTTATCAAGCTACAACTTGACGTGGAAGCACCAACTCCCATCTATTTTCTGCAGGCACCAACCTACATGAGTCTCCTACCTCAGTCAGCTCCAACTGACATCTATCAAGCTACAACTTGATAGGGAAGCTCCAACTTCCTTACTCTTTCAAAAGAGAAACATTTGCTGATTTACCTCGGATATCAGCTCTGTTCTGTTCCATCTGCTCTGCTATTCATCTATTCTCATATCTTCCCTGTATCATCTCTGCATCTTTTCAGATTCTCTATCATCTTCTCCTTCTTCTCTGCTCAGCTCCTCCTTCTTCTCTACTTCACTTCTTCATTTCTGCATTCTCTTCACTCACGCTCTCTTTCACTTCTCACTCTATTTTTGCATATCAAAATGATATTACTTATAGAATTTCTTGATGAATGTTTGTTTTCCTCTAGGAATTTGAAATGGATGGTCATACCCCTTGGTCTTCTGCCTCCTCATTTCTTTATCCAACTCAATTTAAAATCATAATAATATGTACACAATTTCATGCTACAGTGGGATTTTGTATTTTCCTTAGGATACTTGCCTTTGCATCACAATCAATAAAAATTAATTACAACATTTACATTCACATTCTTAATTACATATTTCAATATCACTCAGCTCCTCTTCTGAACTTTGGCTTTACTGGATTTTTTCTTTTTCTACTACAGTTAAGAAGCTGTTCTGCATCTTCTTTGTTTACTTTCATCTGCACATTTCACCTGTTCACTGCTCTTTTGAATCCCTGTATTTTTCTTGTTCACGAACTTTCATCTCTGTGTTTAATCACCTGTTCACTATCCCAGTACCCACAGTCCCAGTAAATTCCAATATTTCACTTAACTGTGTGTAAATGCATCCCAAACTCATGCCCAATCATTTTCCCAATCCAGGCACTCTCGCATGTTCTCTTTATTCTACACTGGCAATCTTTAATAAAAAAAAACAAGTCTGCTCATTTTAATATCTCAATTCTTCAGTTATAATCCGACAGTCCATTACATGTACATGTATTAGGCCCCGTTCACATATTTCATATTTCATATTGTGCCAATTAACCATTATATGTACACCATAGTATCTCAACACATATAATATATGAAATTCGTCCATATGAATAACCCGACATCCGCATATTTAAATTATATTATAATTAATCAAATGTCAAGACCGTGGTAATATATAATATAATTACGAGTTCAACTTTATTGTCGAACATGATCACCAAGGTTGCCGCCTTATATTAATACCCGGAGTCCATTGCACGTATCTCCGACTTTTATATTACCTCCGGACCTTATATTAAGACCATAAAACGTCGAAAACCATAATTAAACCAATTCATTTATATATATGACTCTGCCAGGCCCCACAATTCAGTCAAACGATCAATCGACGGAACGCACCGTACCTGGCTTAATCTCCATGCGCTTTTATTAAACCTCGCGCATCATCGTTCAATGATCTCCGTCCGATGCTCCTCCGCCAGATCGACGGTTTATATCCATTTTGCTCGGCGTCTTTGGTCAGTGTATAACGCGCGAAATTGCAAGTTAAACGGTGGCTTCCAATACCGCCTATGCCACGTGTCACGAAGTCTATGGAATCGCTGCGATTTCTGCAAAACCACCTTACGGTCGAAAGGTGGTGCGGAATTGGGAAATCCGCCTCCGTGAACCCGCTCGTGGTTTCAGTCCCCTCACAGTTCCTCCGGTAAAGGTTCCAGTTCTCCCTGTGCTCCAGGTTCCGTTCTTCGTTCAATTATATATATATATATATATATTTATTTTTATTTTTATTTTTATTTTTATTTTTAATTTTATTTTTTTTTTATTTTTATTTTTTATTTTTTCGATTATGGTTCCGTTCCATTCACACTGTACATTTGACTGTGGTTCTGCCTCCACTCTTACTGCAGTCAATACACGATTTCTTGTTATAAAAGGTTCTTTTATATTCTGACGCAGAGTTCCACCATACATAACCCTTGCAGAGTTCCACCATACATAACACGGTTTCTTTATTCTTATGCAGAGGTTTCTTATGCATTTCTTATAAATATTCTGCTACAGGGTCTCATTCATACGGAATTCTCGTCATAGGGTTTGTATATCCTCCCCACAAGTACATACAGTTTGGACACCATTTCTACACATTATCATACATTCTTCTTCTTGAATATACAGACATATTCTTAGCTTGATTTACAGGGTCCGGCTTCTAGAAGAGCTTGCATGAATTTCACCAATAAATGCACAATTACAAAGGTCCTCTCCATACAGAATTAAGAAACAAATGCACAGTTACATTGGGACAATTTCCTCATATGATTCGACCAAGAACACATAAAGTCACACATGGAACTTATTCACAATTCTTCATAAACAGATATATGTATATATGTTGCTTGTACTCCAAGCTTCTTCTACCATTTAAGCAATACTCCAGATTTAAGTCTTTACTACATATTTAGTCTATCATTGATGAATAATTGCTCAATAATTCATCTGCAAACTGTATTAAACCCCTAATTCATGAATGAACCTCTGTATTACACTCCTTCAGGCCTTTTCAACTCCACTGCTCTGTCTCTAATTCCTTTGTTGCTTCTGCTTCAATTCCTCTATTTCTTCTGCTGCCTCTGCTACCTCTCTGTCTCTTTTGCCTTATGGATAGTTTAGGTGCTGCTCCTGTCTTTACCTTTTCCATTAGCTTGGGGATAGTAAGGCGTCGAGTTGTCATGGTGCAAACCCAACTTAGATGTCAGCGCCGCCATCATATAATCCCGAAAATGGGAACCATGATCAGTGACGATGGCTTGAGGGACACCGAACTGAGCAAGAATGTGATTGAATATGAACTGTGCTGTTGTCTTACCATCCGCAGCCAGTGTAGGCATTTCTTCAGCCCATTTCGTAAAGTCATCGACGACAACGATGATATAGGCATGCCCCCTGGCCGAACGAGGGTTACATGTCATAAAATCTATGCCCCATTTAGAAAAAGGGCCAACGGTAATGACAGGATGTAGTGGAATAGGCGGTGCATGCATATTGCGTTGATAAATCTGGCACGCGTGGAATTTACGCACTGCAATAATGCAATATTTACAAATAGATGGCTAGAATTAGCCAGCACGAAGGATCTTCTGTACAGTGGCATAACCAGACATGTGACCACCACAGGCGCCACTGTGGCAGTCATTTAATACCTTCTCCGCTTCCTCGAGGGTCAGACGTCGGCGGAGTACAGAATCGACTCCGACACGATAAAGGGTATCTCCAACGATGCGATAAGGTTGCGATTGATGCTGAACACGGCATCGGGCATCTTTCGTTAGCTCAGACCTAAAAGTAGACATTTGGAGGTACATGATTGTATCACCATACCATGGGTCGAGGGTACTGATCAGGAAGAGAGTTTCGTCCGGTATGTGATATTCAGAGGAAGAAGGAACAAAGTTGGCAGGGAGAGAACAAATCAAATCAACAAACACAAGTGATTTCTTCGATTTTTCCGTAGTGAACTCCAAATCAAACTCTTGGAGGATGACAATCCACTTTGAGTATTTCCCCCCCAACAATTGTCGTGACAGAATATAAGTCATGGGGTTACAATCAGAAATCACGGTAATCGTGCGTAGAAGAATGTAATGAAGAAAACGTTGGACGGCCTGGACCGCAACCAACACTAACTTCTCGACATGTGCGTAGCATGTTTCAGGGTCGAAAAGGTTTCGAGATAGGTAATAAATGACATGTTTGTCACCGTCATCATCATCCTAGACCAATACCATGGCGATCGTGCTGAAAGCGGCAACTAGGTAGAGGGTCAAATCACGATGGTAATCCGGAGGACGCAATAGAGGAGCATTGACAAGCAACATCTTAAGTCTATCAAAAGACTTCTGAGCAATCTCATCCCAATAGAAAGGGACGTCCTGCTTTAGAAGTCGTGTAAATCCTTTGGCTACCTCGGCATAGTTTGGGACTAAATGAAGTAGGAAATTGGCTTTCCCTTGGAGACTCTGAAGTTGATGTAACGAGGACGGGGAGGGGAGATTGACAATAGCCTCAACCTTAAGAGGGTCAAGGCGAATTCCATCTTTAGACACGATAAACCCTAAGAGTCTACCAAAGTCGACATAGAAGATGCATTTATGTGGGTTCATCCTAATATTGTAGCATCTACAATGAAGAAAGATTTAACGAAGATGTTTTGGGTGGTCCTTCCGCGTAGCTGAATGAGCCAGAAGGTCATCCAAGTACGGTTGGACAATATTCCGAATATCATGAAAATCATAGGACATTGCGCGCTGGAACGTAGCCCCAGCATTATTCAAGCCGAACGGGAGTTTATTATATGCGAACTTTCCCCGTGGGAAAATAAAAAAGGTCTTGTGTTGATCCGATGGGAGAATTTTAATCTGATTATAGCCAGAGAAACCGTCCATAAGGGAAAAAATTTCACTTCCCACAAAATCGTCAATGATCTGATCGATAAACGGGGTGGGATAATTATCCTTAAGACAAGCCCAATTGATATCATGATAATCAACACAAACACGAATGGCGCCCTACTTTTTATCTACAGAAAATATATTAGAAACCCATTCAGTCAAGGGATTCAGATAAATGAAACCTGCTTTAAGAAGTTTCTCAACTTCAGCTTTGATAGCGGCGGCTTTTCGAGGGTGCACACGACGAATACGCTGGCGAACAAGCTTCGCACCTGGGTAGGTGGGAATCTCGTGCACCACGATACTAGGGGCGATTCTAGGAATTTCTTCATAAGACCACACAAAAACATCGCGAAACTCGCGAAAGAGACTAGTGTACACTTGGACTTCCTCGGAAGAGCAAGTGACTCCCACATGGATGTTCTCGATGATCCCTGGTTTAACAGAGATGTCGATAGGCATCGTCTGAGTAATATTCCCCAAGTTATCTTCCGCAAAGACTTCATGAGTCAAAATGGGTGTCTGAAGCGGCGGAGAAGGAACTTGGGACGCGAAGTGCTCAAGACAGTTAGACATGGCCCCGAGGCAAGGTATAAATGAGGAACAATGATGACCATCGCTCCACGGTAGATCTCCGAGAGACATTGTTTCCATGATAGCCTCGTTGGATGGAAACACTTATTTCAGAGGATCGGGCGAATCCACATTGTCGATCTAGGGGGATTGAGAATACATGTCGAGAGACATGCTCAAAGGAGCAGCTCCAGGAGGGGGAGAATTGGATGCAACTGTTAGCTCACAATAATTGATCTCGACGGGAGTAAGCGGCATCGAATATCCAAACGAATCAACCTGTTCATGTGAAGGGATGATCCAAGGGTCATCTGACCGAGAGATCATATTGACTTGAATGGTATTTGGTGGTGGAAAGGGAAAAATACCCATCAGAGCGAGATCTTTGAAAAGACCCGGCCCTATGCTGTCAGGGGGATTAGGAATTTGATCCACGTATGGGACGTTGTTCTCGGAAGACGAGGTTAAGAATGACAATTGATCGACAGTAATAATTTTTCCCTCATGTGGAAACTTCAGAAGTTGAAAGAGGGTGGACGGAATGCACAACATAATGTGAGTCCAACTATGACCAAGTAGAAGATTGCAGTTGAGTTTGGCATCAATGACTTCTACTTGAACGTTGACTGTCTTTCCTTGTAATATAATTGACAATCTAGGGAGAACACCTAAGGGTTTTGATTCCCTTCCATCGAATGCCTCAAGGGAATTGGGAGACGAATTGAGGGTTGGAGAGCCAATAGCCTTCCAACAAGCAGATGACATGACGCAGGTATATGCACCTTCGTCCACTACGACTCTATGGATGTTGAGACCGTTGATACCGACTTGTATAACAAGCGCAATCTGGTGCGGAAGTCGAGGGATGGAATTTTCTAAATCGAAGGCGAGAAGGCTAGAATCGGCAGGGTCAATTCCGCCAATTGCAGATAATAATGCTTTCCATTGAGACAGAAAAATCTGGAGTACTTCTAACGCGGACATCGTGGAAGGCGTGTGTGCCAAATCATCAAAAATACTGTAATGCTGAGTGGTACGGGCGTTAGGATTATAAGAAGACTTTCAGAGAACACCTTTGGAAGGTGGTCGTACAACGGGTTCAACACTGGGCCTTTCAATCTCAAGAGGACCAGAGGCAGGTGGGGGAGGAGGGCCATCAACGACCTCCTTCCCAGCTGCCTGACATGATCCAGCATAATCCTTCGATTGAGTGGCAATGGAAATGAGTGCAACATTGTTCATCATGAATACCTGAGAACCAAATGGTGCAGATGGCAGAGGTTGCTCAACCATCTGGGTCGGCTGGGATGGGAAAGGTTCTTTAAGAACTGTCGGAGTTCCCTTAGCGCCCTTAAGAAGTTGACTAACTTCGGATCGTCTGGGAAAATCTTTAGTGTAGTGGTCTTCATCATAAATCAAGCAGGCGTACTTTGGTTTTCGCTGTGAACCATCATCAGCACGAGGTTTAGACGATTCTGGTTTTGGGGCATCAGATTTTGCTTTTCCTTTTCCCTTCTTTTTCCCTTTGAAATTCTTGTCCGCAGGATTGGCCTGAACGACGTTGACCTCCGCGGTTTTACCAGAATCTGGAGTAGCCTGAGGAGCTGAATTATTGGAAGAATTTGATTTTTGCTTCCCATTTGAAGACTTACGTGAAATCTGAGATACGGAACCAATAACGCCGTCGACTGATGGTGTAGCCGGTGCTTTAGAGGTCCTAGGCCGTGGAACTTCAGTCAAGATATCATACAAAATTCTCGATTGGGAGTACACTAAATCGAGGTACTGGGCACGAGAGATGGCTTGTTCCTCAGTCACACATGCCCCCATGGCAATATATTTTGCAATCTGGTTGACAAAAGAAGTAGTGAACCAATGAGTGAGCAAATGATCAGGAATTTCAAACTTGATCAGGCGACGACGCCGTCTCCATTCATAAATATGGTTTGAGATATGGGTAGCCCGGTCTTGTTTCAATGATGTGAGGAGATGCATCCTGGCTTCGTAACGAACTAGCAACTAGAAATGAGTCAGGAATGCCATAGCAAGAGTGTTGAAATCTTGAAAATTTCCATGAGGCAATTCAATATACCACTTAGCAGCAGCTCCGATAAGAGTGCGCTGGAAGAGATGAAGGCGGACAGAGTCGTCCACCCAAGAATTAGAAGAACACCATAAATGGTATGTCATGACGTGAGCTTGGGGTTCTTCCCTAGACTTTACCTCAAACTTGGGACAATCGCCAGGAACCTTCGTCGAGACTGGGGGCTAATATGGATTATGAAGAATGGGATCATTGGTCAATTTGGACACATCCGGTAACTCCAATGTAGTGAGGAAAGGTAATTGGGGATTAAACGGCGTAGCAGGTCTTCGATAAGGACCTGTACCCATACTCCATCATGGTTGAGTATAACTCTGCCCCCATTGGTTCTGTCCTTGAGGATTATGACCCTAAGGGGTATAAGCCGGATAATTTGGCTAATATGGTGGATGAGGACCATGATATGGGGGTTGAAAACCGGGATACTGATTTTGAGTATACGAGGGTCTCGATTAAGCAACATAAGGATTCTGCTGTGGAGTATAAGTATAGCCTGGAGGTTGAGGGTGATAAATAGGACCTTGAGATGGGTTGTAAACTGGTCGATATTGACCTTGAGGAGAATAACCGCCTTGGGGTCGAACAGGCTGCTGATAAGTGGGGCCCTGCTGAGCTGGACACGTCAGGTGCAGCGATTGATTTGGCTACGACATAGAGTAGAGCGACGGCTGAGCAGGGTGAATAGGCTGTGCAGGCTGGCCTAGCTGAGCAGGTTGACCTGACTGCTGAGGGCCACCAGGTTGCCCCAGTTGAGCGGGTTGGCCTGATGGCTGCTGAGGGCAAGGTTATGCTTGATGAACAAGTTGATATGGAGCAGGACCATAAGATGGCCTTGGTTGTGCAACATTGGGACCGATCGAAATATAAGGCTGTTGAGGTTGCACCAAAGGTTGGGATGGATGAATCTACCCCCCAGGACCGTATGAAGGTCCGGGTTGATATACCGGCTGCCTAGCTGGTCCTTGAGGTTGCCCTGGTTGGATCACAGACTGGGCATGTAAAGGTTGACCTTAAGGATTGGAAGGCTGCCCTTGCGGGCCGTAGAACAATCCCTGTTGGACTGAAGGTTATCCTTGTAAGGGTTGGCCTTGTGGGTCGTACGCATACCCTTGCTGCACCGAAGGTTGACCCTGAAAGGGATGCCCTTGTTGGTTAGAGGGTTGCACAGGCAAGGTAGGTATAAAACCAGGGAGGAACTGACAAGCCTTAGGAACAGGCAAGTAGATGGGGTTGCCTTGCTCGTTATACTGAAACAGAAGTGAATAAATCAGGGTACCATCCGCTCCATAATGAGAAAAATAAGACCTATAGGGATCCTGAGGGGATTGATAAGTTTGGGAGTGTTGCTGCTGAATAGCCATCCGGTACTCCTCAAACGAAAGGCTGTCAGGGACTACCACGAAAATCAAAGTTTCTATCGGAGTTGAAACTCCTGACGACTGTGTAGTGACAACCGGTGCCGAAGTAGCCACACAGACAGTGGGCCTCGTGGGAACAGATGTAACAAAAGGCGTCGATGACGAAATAGGTGTCGTTGGCGACATACCTAAGGATGGAAGAACCAGACCCCTTGACGGGGTATATGTTGCCATGGAGGCAATACCGGCCATAATCTGACCCAAAGACTGATATCCAACTGGAAGCGACACCAATGGTGAATATTGAACAGGTTCTGTTTGGATGTCTTCTGGGAAGAGTTGGTATTGTTCGTCAGAAACTGGAATGCCCTCACTGCCATTAGGACCAGACGAATCCATGTTTGAATCTGCCGTAAGATCTTGCAAAAGAGTACGAGGGCTAGGAGGTATGATAGCAGCCAAAAATGGTGATCCCGATGTAAGAGGGGGAAATGTTCCCCAACCCCAAATCCAAACCAAGTGTTGGAAAGAGGCCAATGGAACTCAACTGGTTCCCCAAAGGGATACTCAGACTGGATTACAGGTTGCTCAAGCTCAGAAGACCTAGAAGTATGTGAAGTTTCAGATGAATTGTCTGTATAGGGACTACCAGTAGATGAAATGGATGGTTCCGCCACTGTGACTGTAGCACACAAAAGGGGGGAAAAAGATAAAAAAGAGGATTCTTGGATCAAAACCAAGGCAAACAAAAACATGCCAAGTAATCAAACTTTAAAGGGCGTGTAATCGTGGGTAGTTTATTTTACCAAATTGAAACCAAACATTTGTTGTTTCATGTTTTAAGAGTCGAGAAATAGTCAAAGATGACTCTAGTCTCTTTTAGTTGGAAACGAGTGCGAAAGGACAAGTGCTCGATGATATTTTCAAGTTTATGGAGTCAGTAAAGATCGAAAATGACTGCTCAGGTATTCTAGGTAAAAGGGTGTACCAGGTTCCCGTGAACTGCCATATACACCTTGGTTAAAAATGAAAGAGAAATCAACCAAGGACTTGAAGTACGTGCAGGTAGTCTCTCCGAATGCTGTGTTCGGTGTATCATGATTACAAGGCGGTAGACTCAGCTTCCTACAGATAAAAGGATTGCAACCTAGAGGGGTATCCCTTTATATACTCAACGATACGTGGAGCACAAGTTCGTACTAGCGCTATCTGAAGCCAGATGGCGAGTGACAGCTGCTAGGTTTAAAGACGCCGGAACACGTCTCTAAATTAAACCACTAAATATTCCGTTAGGTTTCAATGGGTCCCTAGGTTAATTGAAATAAATTTTAAGTTGATCTTGTATTTATGTTTCAATTCCAAGGTCCTACCGAATGTTGAATCTCACGAATCCCTAAATGCAAGCTACATGCCATAAAATACCATTTCGTTCAATGAAAAGCTATCTACGAGAGAGTTAAGAGCTTCCAAGTGATAGAAATAATATGAACATATGAAAACATCCACTACTGAATTTGATGCAAGCTAATGAAACTGAATATCTCTTCCCTAGAATTATATAATGCTAGAAATGCGAAAGATTTTCCAATTTTCACTATGCTAATCAAGAATGCAAAAGTTTTTTTTTGTTTTGTATTTTCCAATATATCAGAGCAAGTGCACTAAATAATATGAAAAATAAATCAAAACACCAATTTGATAATGGTGAAGTGAGAGCTGAAGCAAAACAATTTCACTCAACTCAAAACAAGCACAACAAGACTCAAACCAATTACGAAATCCCTCAAATCAAAGAAAAGATCTCAAAGAACACCCAAACAAGCCGTGTAATCTAGGCTTGGAGTGACAAGAGTAAACTGAACGAAAGAAAAGACAATCACTCAATTAACGCAATCAATCAAATGGATCCAAAAAGCTGAATGCAAAGAAGTAGAAGCAAAGTTAACTGGGAAACCAAGGACCCGAAACTCCCACGGGAGGCTCAGTAGGCTGAAGCACCTAGAAAACCTAGGGTTGAAAAGAAAAACTGACAGAAAAGGGAAAACAACCGAAGGGTAAGGGCTCATCTTAGTCAAAACAAACGCAAAGCACTCAAATCAAGCTAAGAAAGTACATAAAGACACCAATATAGACCAAAAACTCCAAAAACAGGGAAAACCCTAGCACCTACAGGAATTGGCGCGACTGTCTGTCTGTAATCCATGCCAGATAGGGGATGGCGCGAGTGATAAACTGGCAACAAGCACCAGCTGGCGTGACTGTTAGGTTGGAACCCGCGCCAATCAAGCCAACCTTGGAAAGATGGAAATTTTGGAAAAACAGAGGTCAAATTGATCCTCTGGGGCTGAACAGGGGTCTTAGACTCAACATAGATATTCATAAAAGCAAGCTAAGCACGCAAAGACCAGGAAGAAGACCTAAAGGACGAAATACAAACTCACACTGATCCCCAGTGGAGTCGCAAATTCGTTGATGAGGTAAATCCCCTCTACGGACAGAGGCGATCCCACTAGCCCTAGAGTGGGTGTAGCAACAAACAAGACACACTACGATATCGATTCCTAGTTACAAAAGACAAAGATACGATGGATATCCTACCTCAAGTCCTACGCTGTTGTTGTCAGAGGAGAAGTGCTGCTTTCCGTTCCTAGCTTGACAGATCACAATCCTTTCGCTCACCGCGTCCGGACACCTGTACACATGCAAAGAAAAGCGACGACATATAATGTACTAATTCAAACATGTAACTATCAATCAGTCAGAAAAGATTGAATCAAGTTGCATTACACAAATAAGAAATACAACGATGGAACCAATAACATAGTCGAGCATATATTAAAATATGAAAGAAATATTACAACCGAGTTCCGACGTCATGTTCTTCTTTTGGTAGGGCTTCCAGGGGAGCGTGTCTCACAAAGCTTGTTGGGAATTTAGACAAGGCTCTCTCTCTTACGGGGTTCTCCTTGGCTCTGCTCTCAATAATCGCTCAGCTATAGTTTTCTTCCCAAATGTTCAGCTAGGTTGCAAATAGAGAGGGCAAGCTTTTATAAAGGGAGAAGGAGAGGTTAGGATCCCTATAATCATGGGGGAGAGTCCTATCTCTTAGGAAGGTTCCATGAGAGGTGGAAAACCACTTCCTAACCAGGGAGATCCGGAGCCAAACAGTCCAACCTCTTTTTGATGATTCATTCTGAAGTTGTTAGAATCAAAATTTTGCCTTTTATTTTTTAAAAAACATTCCCAAATAGGCTTGGCGCGGGAAATACACAGGGACATAGTGCCAGGTGGCGCGGGCTCAGTGTAAATTTCCCTGATTGGCGCGAGTGATGAACTGGATACTCGCGCCAATGCCTAGACATATGTTTTTAGTGATTTTCTGAGGAAATTTTCTTCAGTAGAATTATTGCCCTTATGCAGAAGGATGCCATCAAGGTGTTTTTAGGACATTTTACTGTTCACAGGTCATGAGAATAGTCCTCCAATGTACGGGATGAGGGATTGTAGGGATGGTGACAAAATGTTGTGTAACACACACGATCAAAAGCGTTAGCTAGATACAACTTAACCACCATTCATTTTTCTTTTCACTGCATGCTTGAGTGAATCACCCCTTGCACGAGGATAATATTATCCACAATCTGCCTCCCATGAACAAATCCCCCTTGGTTTTCCGGGATGAGAGCTGGAAGAATAAATTTCAATCTGTTGCCAATCACCTTGGTTATCAGCTTGTAACCTATGTTGCATAGAGAAATAGGCCTGAATCTATTAAAAGCGTTGGCTCCCTTTTCCTTCGGAATAAGGGAAAGGAAGGCAGAGTTCGTGCTGCCCCCAATTTTCTGATAGGCTTGGGAATTCAAGACCATTTTATGCAGATCCTTTTTCACTATTTGCCAATAAACTTGGATAAATATAGCCATGAAGCCATCCGAGTGGGGGGCTTTGTTCGGCTCCATAGCAAAAAGAGAAACCTTTATTTCCTTTCTTGTAATCTTTGCTTCAAGCTGCTGGTTCATCCTGGATGTTATCATGGAAGGAAACACATCCAAAAAATTAGAATTATGACCTAGAGCTTCTTCTTCACTATAGATATTTTTAAAATGAGTGAAAGTTGAACTTTTAATACTCTTGAAGTCATTATGGGTTATGGAGTCTTCCTTGATTTCTGAGATAGAGTTGAAGCTTCTTCTCGCTTGGGTTTGTTTATGGAAGAAGGAAGTGTTTCTGTCTCCCGTTTTCAGCCAAAGACTGCGAGACTTTTGCCTCCAAAATACTTCCTCATGCAAACAGGCTTTATGGAACTTTTGTTGCAAATTGGCCTCCCTGTCTAGAGCTTCACTCAAGATTGTTGCATCTTCCTTCTACAAGTGATGGTTCTCAAGATTTTCTTGGGCTTGATTCCTATCTTCCGCTGGATTAGGCAGAGTTTTGGCCCAACTTTTCAGGGTAGCTTTCACTCTTCTAAGCTTTTCCTCCCACACGTAGAAAGTTGACCCTTTGACATGAATCCTCCCACTTTCCTTTAAATTTTCCATGAAGTCCAAATTCTTGACCCATGGGGGGCTAAATATAAATGGAATTGGGCCTAAATCTCTTTGGGTCGACAATTCCAGTTTAATAAGCTTATGATCCGACACACTGCAAGGGAGGATATTCGTCGTAGCTTCTAATCCTAGAAGAAGGAAAGAACTTTGAAGGATAATTAGCCACTTCCGAAAATGGACCATATTCTGCAGAGAGTAGTTGGAGCATCTAGGATGTCAGTACTTGAATGGCTACTCAGGCTACAATCAGATCTTGGTGCATGAGAAGGACCAAGATAAAACTGCCTTCACAACACCCTGGGGAACCTTCCAGTATGCCAAGATGCCCTTTGGACTGAAGAACACTAGAGCCACCTTTCAGCGTGAAATGGACATTGCTTTTGCAAATGAAAAAGACGTTTTTCTTGTTGTTTATTTGGATGATTTGACAGTGTTTTCAGGTTTAGATGATGAGCATTTGCACCATCTAAGAGTGGTTTTTCAGCGTTGTATAAAGTTTGGGATTTTGCTCAATCCCAAAAAGAGCCTTTTTGCCATGGATGAGGGAAAATTTCTCGGGCATATCATCTCTAAAGATGGCATCCACATAGATCCAGCCAGAGTGGAGGAAATTCAGCTCATAGATCTTCCACGGAACAAGAAAGAGGTTCAGGCCTTTAATGGTAAGATGAATTTTTTGCACATATTTATACCTAATATGGCTCAGCATTTGAGAGAAATGACCAATATGTTGAAGAAAGAAAGCATGGTTAAGTGGAGTGAGGAAGCTATCAAGTCATTCAATCTGGTAAAGTTTGCTTTGTCTAATGCCCCAGTTCTGATCAGTCCCGACTATACTCAAGATTTTATTATATTTTTGTTTGCATCTGAGCATACTATGGTTGCTGTTTTAATGCAAAAGAGAGATGAAGTAGAAAAGCCAATTTCCTTTTTTAGTAGCAATATTAGAGATGCTACTTTAAGATATAATATTATTGAAAAGCAGGCATTGGCTCTTGTCAAGGCATTGAAAGATTTTAGGGTCTATATTCTAAATTCACACACTATAGTGCATGTTCCTAACGCAACAGTCAAGGATGTGCTCATGCAAACTGATCCAGAAGGTCAAAGAGGCAAATGGATAGTAGCTATGTTGGAGTACAATCTGGAGATCAAGCCTACTAAGTTGATCAAAGGCCAAGGTTTGGCGAAATTGATGGCCCAATCAAATCTGCGTGCTTTAGATATAAACCTCATTTTAGCAATGTCAGAAGAGGAAGATGAAGGTTTGTTGGTTCCTATTTCAGATATTTTTCTGCATTCCCCTTGGTATTCAAATATTGTGTATGTTCTTCAGCTTCTGTCGCCTCCTCCAGGCATGTATAAGAGCAAAGGTAGATCTTTGAAGCTTAAATCTCCAAAATATTGCATTTTTAACAGTGCTCTGTTTTGGAAGGATCCGGGAGGCGTTTTGCTGAATTGCCTGGTTGAAGAAGAAGCTCACAAGGTAATGCACGATTTCCATAAAGGTGACTGTGGTGGTCACTTGTTTTGGAAAACTACAATGAACAAGGTATTGAGAGCCAGGTATTATTGGCCCACATTATTTTCTGATTTATATAAAACAGTGATGAATTGTCATGAATGTCAAATTTTCCAAGGGAAGAAGAAATTGCTTCCACTTCCTTTGAAACATGTTTTAGTGAACGCGCCCTTTCAACAGTGGGGGCTCGATTTTATAGGAGAAATACATCCCGCGTCCTCAGCACAGCATCGATGGATATTGAATGGGACATATTACTTTACCAAATGGATTGAGGCCATCCCTTCCAGGCAAGCGACTGACACAGTAATTATTCAATTCCTGGAATCAAATATTTTATCCCGTTTTGGTTTCCCAAGTAAAATTGTGACAGATAATGCAGCCGCGTTCAGATCAAAGAAAATGATCGATTTCTGTGATAAATACAACATCATGCTGGGCCATTCAACAACGTATTATCCACAAGGCAACGACCTGGCAAAGTCATCCAACAAGTCGCTGATGAATATAATTAAGAAAATGTTGGAGGCAAACAAAAGAAATTGGCACCGGAAGCTTATCAACGCACTGTCGGCAGACAGAGTTAGCAGTAAAAAATCAATAGGTATGTCACCTTTTGAGATGGTTTATGGTACCGATGCTATCTTTCCTACTCCTCTTATAGTTCCAGTTATGAGATTATTACAAGAAGTTGGCAGCGAAGATGATGACAACCAGTGAAGGATCAACTAGATGATCCACCTTCAACAAACAAGAGAAGAAGTGTCACAGAAAGCGAGCCAGTTGCAGGACAAGATTAAAAAGATCTATGACAGGAAGACTAAAGCAGAAAAGTTTCAGTTGGATGATGTAGTGTTGAGATGGGATGCTAGAAATGAAGATAAAGGGAAGCACGGTAAATTTGACAACCTTTGGAAGGGACCATACAGAATTACAGCATATAGGGGTCAGAATGCCTTCTTACTTTCAGAAATGGATGGCCAGGATTGTCCTGGAGGAGCAGTAAATGGTAGGCTATTGGAGCACCACCCTTTTTGAAGACATGGATCAGAATCTATCTCATCATCATTGTATATACCATTTTATTTTTCTAAAAGCAAAGTTCAAAATGCACAGTCATTCAAGTTTGGGGCCCGAGGTGAAGGCTATAAAACTTGGATGATATGTGTATGGTTTGGTTTTATTTCAGTTTTCAGTCTTAGTCTAGAGTCAGAGTCAGTTTTCATTTATGTCAGTTTTCAACATTTTTGACTTCATGCCCAATGGATAAGGCTACTTGGTCTACGGTGTTCTTGGCACCTCCAAGGAGCTACCATCCCCATTGGAGCCAATGTTAGTGTCAGTCTAGTCATACTGCCATCAGTGATCAAAACTGCTCTTTTTTCATTTGCATATTAGGTGTCTCATACCGAATAAATTTCACCATTTCATTAGGTCATGGATTCATTGATGGTAGTAATTCTTCATCAGTTTTCCCTCATGTGAAACTTGCTGATTTTCCTCTCTACGGTCTTTAGTCATTATTCACTTTCATTCGAAAAATCATATCAGTAGGTCATAGGATGGGTCTCATTAGTTTCTAGGGTCTCACCATGGTCAAATTAATGAGTCCAATGTCAATAATATCAGCAAGGTCATGAGGAAGTCAATAAAATCAGAAGTCACAACATCTAGAAGATCAAAAACGACATTTTATCCAGCTTGATGTAATTTTCACCTCAAAACTATGTTTTAAGGTGAAAACATGATATTTTTCCTTTATTATCATTCATTTTGTAATTCTATATCATCATGTGTAATAAGTCACAATTTAGAAGATGTTATCTCCACAAAATGATGTCCCTGCCTTCAGAGAAGTTTTTCGTAGCATGTTCAATGCCAAATCATCCTCCAAGTAGATCCATCAGAAATATCCCGGAAAGAGCTTTCCAACGGTATACTACACTCTCAAAACTGACTTCTGGATTGAAATTTATGCTTAAGTGAAGTAAAAGTCCCTATATCCTCATATACCCCCTATTTTCCATTTTTCCCTTTAAACTTTGTATTATTAAAGTTTTATATCCCTTTAAAAACCCCTTTTCCCCCTTTTCGATTTACAACATCGCATTATAAATCATTTAACACATATGCAATTGAATTATAAACCACTTCCCCTTTCCATTACCCCTAAACTTTAATATAAATTTTATACATATATATTCCCCGCTATTTCCAACCACTTCCCCACCATACGTTGGAACTTTATAATAAAACTTTATTATAAAGTTTTATATTATATATAACCCGCATTACAATCGCAATCGCAAACCTTTTCCAATTGCAACATTTATTTGAATGTTTCGATCAATCCAATCGCAAACATCTCCGATGCGATTGATCGCATCACAAGTTTTGCGCCCCTCCTCTGATCGCAAGATCCTCCGATCACGTCCTCCCTACGATTGCTCTGATCCTCCGATCGTGTTTCCCCTCCGATTGATCGCAACATTCCCATCACACTCCCGATCGTGTTTGCTCCCCCGATCGCATCGCAAATTCTGTTCTCCCGATGGGATTACCCCCGCTCCCCTCCGATATTGCGATTGCGATTGACCTGTCGGTCCCACCACTTAAACCTTCTGCCCATTTATAATATAAAGGGATTTCCCCTTTGTAAACTCGGAATTCGTATTATTTTCATTTTTACAAAGGTTATCCCCATTCCCCCTTTCCCAATCACACTGGAGGTTTTATATGTATCACTCCGCCCCTCTCCATCGTTCATTACCAAAATTACTCCATCGTTCATCGGAGGTTTAATTACTCCATCGTTCATTACCAAAATGCCCCTCTCCTTTGTAAAATTTAAATTTATCCATTTTGTTATATTACAAAGGGCTAGTTCCCAATCACATCGGAACTTTCGTTCTCCATTCAGATAATATCCTGCTGACTCCGATTTTGATTGCGATGGTGCCATACTACAATCTGTTTATCCCTCCGCCCGTCCATTCCTATTGCGATTTCACTATTATTTGCTATATTATATCTCTCTTCTCCCGCTCCGATTCCGATTGCGATTAATATGATTTCCACCCTATTTCCCTTCCCTTTTCCCATGTAAAAATTAATATTTCCCTTCACTAAAAGTATAATTTCATATTTTATTAAAAGAGTCAGTTCTCTCCAAAAAGATAGTGGAAAGCAAAGCGTCATTTAAAGGGCCGAGAGCTTAAATAAAATAAAGATATCTATAGCAAGGAGAAAAATAGGGAATCTATTCATCGGATTACCTATTTTCTTTCATACAGCCTAACAGCAAAATCTCCAAGCAGTCAAATGTAATGTTGTCCCTTATTTTCAGAGGCAGATTGTTGTATTTCTTTCTATGATTGTATTTCAGTTCTTCAGCTGTTAGAACAACTCCCTTTTCTGTGGATCTATGTTCCCACATTTCAGCCTATTTATTGTAATTGTAAAATCATTTGGAAATGGTCTCAAGTAGAGTCTGAGTCTAAAAGTAGGGGAATAGTGTGGAAGAACATCTCTACACTACATTGTACAGTTTGACAGGGATTAATAAAAGATTCAGCTCTGATTTGTGGGATCCATGTGGTATGAGAGTTAGCATTTGTTTTTCTTCTTTGTTTCATATGTGAATTTTTATGTATTCCATTCATCCATAAACATTTCCTTTTGAATGCTTTCAAGATAGAAAGGTAGAATCCATTTTATATGCTCTGCCTTGGGAAATCATTCATACTCTGTATTTTTCTTCTGTTTGAAAATGATCCATTTATTGTGCCCTTTTCAGCTCCGCACCAGTCTTTCCATCCCATCCTCATTAAATTTTAATTGCTAATTTTCCTGCCTATCTTGCCCCATGAAATACCCTGTGTCCTGATTTAATTCCCGGTTTCAACTGTCCCTTTATATCCCACACATCCCTGAAATTCATTCATTCATTTATTTTATTAAACCTTTTTCCCATCATTTTATCTAGCCTAATATCAGTCCATTTATTTTGTTCCATTGAATATTCTTTCACGGAGAGAGCCCTCTCCTGTCCTTGTAGGGCTAGCTACAAGGATGAGCATGCTTTAGTTGTTACCCTAATTTGCCTTTTGCAGCCTGGGGTCCAATTCAAAGCACGCCAGAAACCAAAGAAACGCTGACCACCATGGGCCATTTGATCAAAGAATTGAGTTCAATGAACTCAATAGCAAATTCTCTGATTATATTGAATGGAAATATTTAGAAGAAGGGATAAATTCATCTCTCCGAAAGATCAAGGAGACTTTCAAATATATCCTCTTTACTGACTGGGATGCACAAGTGAAACAAGAAGAATTGGCCATAGACAGAGTAGCAAGTATATCAAAAAATATGGTCAAAATGATTAACCACATACTACATACTTATGGGTTGATAAAAGAAGGAAATAAAAAATCTATTCCTGATCTCAGAGATTTAGAGCAAAGTTGGAAAGACGCAGGACAACTCCGAGAAGAAGCAGTTACATAGCTGAAAAAGACTTATTGGGAAGCATACTTGCAGCTACTGGTCAAACCTCACAGTTAGATCATGACACTGAATTGTTCTCTGAATTCCATTCAGAAAATTCAATAACTTTTACTGGATGCTATATTTGCTGCACAAATGAAGGCACAATTCGACAAACCTCCACAAGTCCAACTGATGTCCGATATTTGTGAGCAAAAAAGCAAAGCTGGCAGTAAATTATCATCAGGCATGATTATTGATTAGTTTTTTTTTATAATTTCAATTTTTAGCAATTAGATACTAGGAATGAGGGAGGTTGTTTGAAACCACCTCATATGATATTTTGTATAATCTATTTTTGTAAGTAATTAGTATAGTATTTAAACCCTTCTCATGCATTTAGGGAAGGGTCTAGAATTTTATTGAGAACATTTGCAAAGAATGCCTAACTGTAAGTAAGTTTTTGGATGCCTTGATAAAATAATGGAACATGGCCTTTTCAGTTATATATCATTTTGTTGATCATTGTTGATGCACTTTTGTATTCTTTGAAAGACTTATTGGTAGAAGAGTTGAATGTGGCCTATTATCACTGATCAGATGAATATAGCAATACAAATTTTGTACTATTATCATGTATGCTAATTTTGTTTTTGAATATTAGTGATGAATCTATCTTTCAGGAATTATATATAAAATTAATTGCTTCTGTCTAAAATAAAAGTTGCACTATTATACGATATAAAGATAGAAATTGGTTTGTTTTATATATTGTCATCAGATATATGCGATATATTTCTCATTTTCTTTTGATAAACTATTTTTTCAAGAGAATCATCATACAAAGTATTAATTCTATTAAATTTGTGATGATCTTAATCATCACATATTGAATAGATATCATTCTAGATCAAATCAAATTAGAGTTATCCCGGGTTAGATTAGATTAGAATTAATTCAAAGTTTTGCATTTTAGAATAAATTTGTTTTATTTTTTAGAAATTCTTCATGAAAAATCCTTTTAGAGAGACCCAACAATAAAAAAAAAAAACCCAACTCTAGGAAACTGGTCCCATTATATCCAGTCGGAGTCACTATCCCAAATGGAAAAGGAACTGTCTTAAGGTCCGGACCCGGTGGTTATCCCACTTGTTGTTGCCACAGATTTTTGAGGCCTCAACATTTTTGGTGCTAGAAGGAGGGCTTGAATATGAATGGCATATAAATATAAACCTCAAACTAAAAGCCCTCATAAGATTTGATCTCCCCAAAAGCATTCTACAATTTCCCGATCGCAATCTAGATCACCAACTCAAAAATAAAAAATAGTAGAAACCTTTCCATCATCTCCTGAAGTATCTCGATAGACATCTGCTTTAGAATTCACTCCTGATTCTCTCAAATTTCAGTCTTTAATTCAAAAATTAGAAGGAATATCTATTTCTGCTGAAAATCCTATTAACCTAGAAACTTCTGAAGAAAGCGCTACTTCTCTATTTAAATAAACGGGTATATTAACTAGATCTAAAAGTGAGAAACTTTGGATTCCTCCTTTTGAATTTCCAATTGAATAATTTCACAAAAAAGTTTCTATATCCATATCTAAGTCAGATACAAGTGAAGTCACATCAAATTTCTCTTCAGTTACTTCTTCACATCCTCTTACTCAATCTGCATCTTCTGAGTCTTCCATTTCCTCTACTCAAACAATCAGCGCTATTACAAGTAGTATTGTTCCAGTTGTAAGTTCTTCATTCATTCCCCTTACTTCTGGATCTACTTCTATATCTTCAAAAACTTCTAATCCAATTATGGCCAATTGACCTTGGATGAATCCTGGTGCTGTATTGATAGCAAATCCAAATCCTCTTCCAGATCATCCAAGAAAATGGTTACCTAAATATAATCCAGATGATGGTCTTCCTGCTGAAGAACATATCAATAATTTTATGTTAGCCATGAATCTTGATGGAGTTTCTCATGAAGATATTGTCGTTATATTGTTTCCTTATACTTTACAAGGATCTACAGGATCCGGGTACTTTTTACTTCCAACCGGATCTATTGTCGATTGGGAAACTTTTGAGCAATTCTTCCTTGCAAAATTTGGAAATGATAGAACTGTTGCATCCCTAATCAATTCTCTTTCCAATCTTAAAACAAATTCAGGGGAAGAATCAAATATTTCAACTTCATAATTAACAAGGTATTAAACAAAATCCCAACTGCTTCTAAACCTATTGTTGATGTACAAATAGAGTGGTATATTTCCGCTTTTCCTTCTAATATAGTTATTTTTGTAGATAGAGCTGGTAAAGTTACCCTTTTAGAGAACATGAAATAAGCTCTTACTATAGAGAAAAGAATCTTATCATTAGAAAAACGATCAGAAATAGAAGACAGGAAATCCAAGAAAGTGACATTTAGTCAAGATTCAAAAAATAAAGTCTCGAAAGATCCATTCGATCTCGAAGGTCTTCAAAAAGTATTAAAGACTATGTCAAACAATATGATTGAAATAAAGAAACGGGTTTCTAAAATCTCAACCCCTAAGAAATCATTTCACCCATTTAAGAAACCCTTCTTCAACATCTCCACCTCGAAATGTGATTTCAAATGCTGAATCCGATCAAGATACTGAAGATCCCTCAGCATCTGAACGAGAACCAGAGTCTGAGGAAGAAGTTGAACTGAATGTTTTATGGTATTTCATTCTCCCTACAGAGGAAGAAAGTGAAGCCATGCCTGTTTATACAGGAATTAAATCTTCTTCTAATTCAACTGTATTAAATTAGAAACAGAAATATCTCCCCACCAAAGAGAAAAAAGCAGTTAGAAAATCTAAAATTGTTCAGACAGATTCTATTCCACCAAATCATAAGACAACTTCTAAAAATTTGATAGTTTCAGATACAGTGGAATATAATATAGTTGAAGATATGAAGAAGACTAAAGAAAATATTTCGTTACACGAAATGACCAAACTCAAGCGACAGCAGAAAATTTTACTTAGAGAACTCAAGGCAATCCCTGTAGAGCCTATAAAACCACCAGTTATAGCACAAGCTTCTAAAGATATGGGAAAACCTCCATCATCTCCAAACAAAGTAAATCCCAATGGTCTTGTTTTAATTGGTGATAGATCTATTTCTCACACTCCTCCTTTACTTTTCACTTGTGAGATTTTTAACAAAAATGTTCATAACTATCTTATTGATTCAAGAGCTTATTCAAACATTATGCCAAGAACAGTGTGTACAAAATTAAATATCACTCCTCAAAAGTCAGCTATACATATAGTTCAATTGGATAGAACAAGAGTCGAAGTTATTGGAGAAATGTTGTCAGTATCCATTAGGTTATCATCCAATCCAAAGGTACTGCAAGTAATTGATATTTTGGTCGCATACATCCCTGAATTTTATGGTCTTATTTTAAGTAGGGATTGGTCTAAAAAGTTACATGGATATTTTTCTACTGATTGGTCACACATGTGGTTACCATAAAATGAAAAACCAAAATCAAATCAGAATTGAACGTGAAAAATTCATGAAACATAAAGTCACTGAACTAGAAGAAGCAAATGAACCTGTAGCTTTTACCAATAATATCATAGGAAATTATTCAGCTGGATTGTTTCTTGGATCATTCAATGCCCAGATTTAACCTTTTTTAACAAACACTACTACTTCTCAAATTGAAAACTTTTCTCAAACAGACTCTTCTAGATGTGTTAATCTTAGCAATCAAATTCCAAAACAGTCTTTATTTCGGACTTTGTACTTTGATGGTTCAAAACCAGAAGATGGTGCAGGAGAAGGTTGCATTTTAATCGATCCACAAGGAGAGAAAACAATGCTAGCTTTCAGACTTGAGTTCCAATGCACAAATAATACTGCTGAATATGAAGCATTGATACAAGGTCTGTATAAAGCTATAGGATTGAATGTTAAATATTTACAAGTATATGGAGATTCTGAAATAATTGTTAGACAAGTCAGAAATACAATTCATTGTATTTATGGACATTTGAAACATTATCAAACTTTAGCTCAAAGTCTTACTTCCCATTTTACTGCATTCAATATCTCCACAGTTCCTAGATTACAAAATGCAAGTGTTGATTTACTTGCTAATATAGCATCTAGACTTATACCATCTGAAGAATTTAGCCCATATATATTTTCAATTGAGTTAATTTTTAGGCCTTCCATTCCTAACAATATAACAAATTGGAGAGCATTTAATAATGATGCAGATATAGTAGACTTTCTTACATCAAACAGAGTTTATGAAGGTCATATCATAGATGAATATGAACATGATTTACGAATTGAAGATAAACCAAATAATAATTCAATTCCCAAATATATAGTCAAAATGGAAGATCTCTATGATTTGAAAGATATATTTAAGAAGATGACTAATTCAAAAACGCAAATTTCTACTTTAAAATTTGAATTGATTAATCTTGGTACACCAGAAAAACCTCAAAACATTAACTTAGGTCTTGGTTTAAAACCTCAAGAAAGGATGTCATTTATTAAATTCCTAAAAACGTATAAAGATATCTTTGCATGGGATTATCCAGATCTTAATACATATGATACTTCCATAATTAAGCATACCATAGCTATGATCTCAGATGATAAGCCTGTTCAACAAAAACTTAGAAAAATTCATCCAAATTTAGAAAGTCAAATTAAAACTGAATTGAATAAAATGCTCAAAGCCAAAGTCATTTTTCCTGTTAGAAATTTGAAATGGGTGTCAAGCATGGTCCCAGTTAGAAAGAAAAATGGAGACGTTAGGATTTGCATAGACTTTAGAAATTTGAATAGAGCTTGTCAAAAAGATAATTTTCCCTTGGCTACCATGGAACAGATATTACAATCAGTTGCATGATTTGAATTGATGTCTTTTCTCGATGGATTTTCAGGATACGATCAGATCATGGTACATCCTGATGATAGATTAAAGACAACATCTAGAACAAAGTGGGGAAACTACACATATCAAAAAATGCCTTTTGGGCTGATTAATGCCGGTGCTACATTTCAACGTGCTATGGATATAGCTTTCAGAGGACTAATCAATAGCTCAGTTTTTATATACTTAGATGACATTTCTTTTTACTCTAAGCATAGAAATAATCACATTAATCCCTAAAAAACATTTTTGAAATATGTAGGAAATACGACATTTCCTTGAATCCTAAAAAATGTTTTTTCTCCTTATCATAACGTAAATTATTGGGGTTCATTGTCTCTAAACAAGGAATCCATATCGACCCTGATAGGATTCAAGAAATTGAAAATATTCCTTTACCACACAATAAAAAAATGATGCAATCATTTTTAGGACAAATTAATTTTGTAGAAGGGTTTGTTCCTGATTTTTCCCAAATCATCTTACCCCTGCAATCAATGATCAAGAAAAAATCAATTTTTAAATGGGGAAAAGAAGAGAGAAACTATTTTGAGTTGATTAAGAAAGACATCATTGAAGCTCCTTCTTTAACAACTCTCGATTTTCTTAAATCATTTGTATTATATACATTTTCTTCTGATACATCATACGCAACAGTTTTGACACAGCTAAATGATCAAAATGTTGACGCACCGATTGCGTTTTTTAGTTCTAACCTTCAGGGTGCTGAATTAAATTATTCAGTTGTGGAAAAAAAAGCTTATGATGTATTTAAATATTTGAAACATTTCAGACCTTTTCTCCTAAAAACACACTAAAATAATAGTACCTTACTCAGCAGTAAGGCAATTATTAATCCAATGAGAAGTAGGAGCGAAGAGAGAAAATTGGGTCACGCACTTCAAGAATATGATGTAGAGATACATCCTGATAAAATTGTTAAAGGACAAGGTATTTTCAGGATGTTAACTAGAGCCTCTCATTTACCAACAGAAGAAGATCAATCAATTGAAATACAACTGTTCGAGGTAAGCCTAAACGATTCTCAGTCACAATACGTTGATCTGAAAATTTTCTTGAAAAATGGATATGCTCCATTATATCTCAATTACATAGCAAAACGTGCTCTAAGGCTTAATTAAAATCAATATCAACTCATATATGATGTGTTATTTAGGAAGAATTATGATTTTGTATTATTGAGATGTTTAGAAAAAAATGAAGCTGAAAAAGTAATGGAGGAATTGCATGATGGACCAGCTGGAGGTCATTTCAGAGGAAACACCACAGCTCATAAAACACTGCATGCTGGTTACTATTGGCCAAATCTATTTAAAGATGTACATGAATATGCGAGAAGATGTAAAGTATGTCAAACCAGAGCGGGAAGAGAAAGGAAACCAGCATTTCCACTACAGCCAGTAAATATCCAACAACCATTTGAACAATGGGGGTTAGATATCATAGGTGAAATAATTCCTAACCCTTCAAAACAACACAAGTATATTCTGACTGCAACTGATTATTTTACAAAATGGTTATAAGCTATCCCATTAAAGGTGATTAATACACAAAATATTATAGATTTTATTGATCAGTTTATAATCACCAGGTTTGGTCTCCCATCAGCTTTGATGTTTGATAATGCATCTTACTTTTCCAGAAATGCCATGATAGAATTTTCTTTGAAAAGAGGTTTTAAATTAAAATATTCAGCTAACTATTATCCACAAGGTAATGGATTAGTTGAATCTACAAATAAAACCTTATCAAAATCATCAAATGAACTATAGAACAAAATCACAAGAATTGGCACAAAGCACTATTATTTTCTCTTTGGGCATATAGAATCACCCAGAAAGCCCCAATAGGTACTTCTCCATTTGTACTAGTTTATGGGAAAGAAAAATTTCTACCCATAAACATAACAATACCATCATTTTCTTTAGTACATCTTATTGATGAAAATCCTTCATCTTCCCTTCAACTTAGACAAGATCAATTTTTTAAAATGGAAGAACAAAGAGAAAAATGCCAAAGCTATACATGCTCATTATCAAGAAATAGTGAAAGCCTCATTTGACACAACATCCACCAACTCAAAAGCTTTTGAGATTGGAGACCTTGTTTTGAAATGGGAAAAGGCACATGAGGAAAAAGGTAAGCATACCAAATTCCAAATATTATGGCTTGGTCCATTTCTAATCATTGAGAAAATAGGCCTATCCACCTTTTTATTGCAAGACTTATTAGGTAAGAAATATTCCTTGCCATTGAATGGTCAAATTCTCAAAAAAAAAAAATTCTTAGCAAATCAAGCTTTTAAATTTTATTTTGTTTTAGGAAAATAAGAGTTGAAAATAGCATCATTTTTGGTTGATTCAAATTTTCAAAATTTCTGATAAATTATTTTGATTTTTCGCTTCTAGAAAGAAGTAAAGTTAAAAGATGATTATAACTATGAGAATTGAATAAAAATTATTTTTTTGAAATAATTTTAAATTTAATAAAGGCATTTTCTTTCCAAAAAAGACTCTAGATATCATAAAATATAGTTATTATATATCAGTCAAAAAGGGAAATTTTTAACTTAGCAAGGATTCTCTATAAAAAGATATCTACCAAATCTATAATTATCATCCATAACTCTTAAATGAGCCAATTATTCATCCCATTTGATAAAACCTCTTTTTCAAAGTATAATTCAAAAGGATAAAGAAAAATATACAATGAACAAATTCAAAATAAAAATAAGTCTCATCATGAGCTTGTTTATCATAATCATAGAGAAATAATCTAGATTGATATTACCAATATTGCATACTATAACAGGGTAATAGCTAAATGATTATAAAAACTCAATAGAAAAGGGGTCTCATTACGAGCCAGCTTGTTCAGTCTAAATTACTATCAGTGAATGGCATTGTCACTATCAGGCCACCAAACCTGGACAATGATTTTGAAAATGTGTCAAGAAAAATAAACTCAATGATATGTCGTAAATATATTTTGAAATAAGAAACCAAATTCAAATGGGACCATGAATCATTATTGGTTAAAAGATAACCATGTCGAGGCTATAGACACCTGCTGGCAACAAGGGCTCTATCTATAATAAATGAGTAAAAATCTATGAAGCCAATTTTAGAGAATACCTACTTTATATTTTTAAATCTAAGTACTAACTGATACAAATACCTATGTATTATCACTGAAGGGGTTAATTAAGAAGAAATGAGATAATTAAATAGATTATATTCTTAAAAAAAAAATTTAATTCATGAATCATATTATTTTTATTCTTATATTTTTTTTCTTGTTTTGAAAGTTTTGAAATATCAAAATAAACCAATTAGAGATATCTGGTTCTCCCAAGTGAATCGCCAATTTTTGTGCTATACAACAACACCCCCCATTTTTATTTTTCAAAATAATCTAGACCTTTGATAAATAAGAAATAGGGACCCTTCTTTATAAATGTATTTTTGTCTTCTGATAAAAATCAAACTCCAAAAAACATCAACGCTTTTTAGTTAATAAAAACATAAAAAACAAAAAAAGAAATTAATAAAACATCCTTATCGCAAATCGCATTTTCGCACAAATATTTTCTTATTAGAAGTTAAAACAATAAACCAGCGAAATCTCGATTTTTCGATCGCCGATTTGAAGTTTCGCAAGCGACATTATAAATCGCATATCGCAGATTTAAGTTGTAAAAATTTAAGCAATTATTACCAAAACTCCGATATTGCGATTTTGCGATATTGTGATACTGCGATTTTGCGATTGCGGGATATCGCAAAATCGCATATCGCATAAACAAAAGGTAATACGCTTCATTAAGACAAGTTCAATGGGCGCGATGTGATTGATTTGACAAGTTTGAATAAGAGTTTTACATGAAAATAAATCATGGCACAAAGTATTAATTGTGTTTTATCATCCCAATGTAAAATAGTTATTGATTTGTTATCATTAATTAATGATATAGCTGTTTGCCAAATTTTTTCTTTCAAAAGAGATCATTTCAATAGATCTTCAATAATTTTAATCATTTACTCTGTATTTAATAGTGATTATCCTTCAAATTATGTCTATCCGCAAAGTGATTCAGAAACACGACAAATAGATCATTGCAGAACTGGAGAAAACATAAATTTCGCTTATAGTCTCTAATACTATATGCATTGTCGATGGAGGAGCTACTAAGTGGCAATCTATTTACACTATACTCAAAGACGAAGAGCCAGAGGTAGTGGAAGTCTCGGCGACTGCCGATGATGCAGCACCCTCGAATTTACAGTTCAAAGATATTGCATGCTCTTTCCTCCATAGGATAGCAGCAAGAGCTAATATTCTACCATACAATGACATGATTAGATGGATGCTTGACAATTCAACAGTCAAAGATAGACAATTAAGAACCTTCAAGAATGAGATTCTAGGTTCTTTCAGAGTTGAAGATCCGAAGATCATGTATAAGCTACCTGACCCACAAGACATATACAAGAGTCAGTTTATTGCAAAGTTTGATAAGAAGAATGAATACCTGTTCAAGTCAATTCAAGGTTGGATGAAACTAGACAACAAGTTCAAATATGAGAAAACATGTATGTATCCTATCATGTCACTTGTGAATCCTTATAATTTTGCAGTAGCAATGTTATGCAGATTATATGGTCTACCTGATAATACTAAGTTCTCCATAAATTGGCTACCCATAATTGATTCTTGTGTTAATTCCCATATAATGAATTGGGTGACTATCCTTTCTGACAATCTAGTTTAGGCAATTAATGAATATCGCCAAACAAGAACTTCCTCCTCCAAATATGTTCCCCAATTTTTCATGAGTGTGTATGCTTTTGACGCCATCTGTTTTTCTATCAACTTTCCAGTTATGGGATGGAAATGGACTCCAGAAGGTCCTACCCCAATTCATTTGAATCATAAAGAGATATGGGAACATAATTATGTACCACATTTTCACAAGTTATGTTATGGATTTGTACTACCATTGCATCAACTAATGTTTGACAGAATGAGCCCTACGTTCACTAAAGAAGCCATTTCAGACCTTCAAATGATAGGGAGATATTTTATTGAAGAATCATTTTCATATATCATAATTTTTGGAAGCTCCACTCCCCCCCCAAGTTCTTCCTTTATATGTTTCAGATAAATTGATGGCAAGAGAATTCGCTTACCAAACTTTTGGTAATGGACTCAATAAATCTTTGAAAGACAGTAATAAGTCTTTACGGTCGAGTTTCCCAATTTCATTTGGTACATTTACACTCAGTAATTCCAATCATCCATTGAAAGAATGTCAGAATATTGAGCTTTTGAAGCTCCCTTTTCTACCCTCCAAGCAGTTCGACCCAGAAAATATTGCTAACAAATTTACTCTATCATTAAACTCAAGCCTATCATACACAGTGATGACAAATTTAAAGATATTTTGTAATCTATTGTGACTTTTGAAGAAGTCCAAAATTTTGTTAAGTTGAACTTAAATCCAGAAGAATTACAAAGATTCAATGAGTTTAGAGAACAAAGACTTAGAGGTATCCCTCAAGATGTCTTGATTACCAGTTATATCACTAAAGCAAGCCAAGAAATCAGAGCAAAAATTTAGATTCGCAAAATCAAATTGAATTAGACAAAATCTGGACTTCATTCAACAACACATTAACAAATACTCCAGAGGCATCATCTTCACAGAAGAATACAAAATTTTAGACTCCACAGGGACAAATAATTTCAACAAAATAAATCATTGAAACTCTTGAGATAATATCTCAAGACACAGAAACCATTCCTGCAAATCCTATTGATGAGATTGTCCTCAAGGTGACTGATATTCCCCCACTAGATGTGTTTTATAGCCCTCTTCATAAAGTTGTAGTAAGGAAGCAAAGGAAGAGAAGAAGGATTGAAACACCTCCAGGAAATGAAATTATGGAAGTAGTATGGAAAGATACTCCATCAAATCCAATTGAAAATCTGACTCAGCCATCTCAGTTTACTGGTGCATACACCACTGCAACAATGGATAAGGCAGTAGAAGTATATGTTTTGGTTCAGGAAAAGGATGAAAAATTCATGCAACTATAGTAGCAGTTAGATGAAGAAAGACACAGTTTAAATTAGAAGGTGTAACAACAACTCCTCAAAGTACAGCAAGAAATGGAAATGCTTAAGATAAGTCATGAAAATGACTTATCTAGCAAAAACTCAATGATTGAACAATTGAGAGAATACCTTACAAAATAAGAAGGAATTCCTACTGCAGAGGAATTCATAAAAGAAGCATTGGCATTAAATGTCTTACTCTCAAAACAACAAAACTCGTTTGTTGTACAAATGTCAGATATAATTCCACGCCTAGAAACTAGTGAAAAGTTGACCAATACAGTCATTGATCAAAGAATTGAGTTCAATGAACTCAATAACAAAATATCTGATTATATTTAATGGAAAGATTTAAAAGAAAGGAGAAAGTCATCTCTCCCAAAGATGAAGGAGACTTTCAAAGATATCCTCTTTACTGACTAGGATGCACAAGTGAAACAAGCAGAATTGGCCATATCCAGAGCAGCAGGTATATCAAAAAATATGGTCAAAATGATTAACCATGTTGGGATTGTTTGTTTGATAGTTGAAGCACCAAAAAGACAAGTCAAGGCAACATACAATCCAAACTTTGAAGCTCTAGGATCTAGTCCTCCTAGTCTGAGGGAGGGATCTCTAAATATATTTATGAAGATGTGTCTTGAAAGGTTAAGAAGTTTATTTTAGGCTAGTTATGAAGTTCAATGTTGTTTGTTTTTGTTTTGTTGGACAAGTATGTTTTATGTGGTATAGATAGAGCCTGGGAATCTACAAGCCATTGGGCAAACCGCATATTACATACTTTTGGGTTGATCAAAGAAGGAAATGAAAAATATATTCCTGATCTCAAAGATTTATAGCAAAGTTGGAAAGACGCAGGACAACTCCGAGAAGAAACACTTACACAGCTGAAAAAGACTGATTGGGAAGCGTGCCGATAGCTACTGGTCAAACCTCATAGTTATTTCATGACACTGAATCATTCTCTGAATTCCATTCATAAAATTCAAGCCACTTTTACTGGATGCTATATTTGCTGCACAAATGAAGGCATGGTTCAGCAAACCTCCATAAGTCCAACCGATGTCTGATATTTGTGAAAAAAAAAGCAAAGCTGGCAGTAACTTATCATCGAGCATGATTATTAGTTAGTTTTTTTTTTTATAATTTCAATTTTTAGCAATTAGATACTAGGAATGAGGGACATTGTTTGAAACCACCTCATACGATATTGTGTATTAAATCTATTTTGGTAAGTAATTAGTATAGTATTTAAACCCTTATCATGCATTTAGAGAAGGGTCCAGAATTTTATTGAGAACATTTGCAAAGAATGCTTAATTGTAAGTAAGTTTGTGGATTCCTTGATAAAATAATGGAACACGACCTTTTCAGTTATATATCATTTTGTTAATCACTGTTGATGCACTTTTGTATTCTTTGAAAGACTTATTGGTAGAAGAGTTGAATGTGGCCTATTATCACTGATCAGATGAATAGAGAAGTACACATTTGGTACTATTATCATGTATGCTAATTCTGTTTTATATATGGTCATCAAATATATGCGATATATTTCTCATTTTCTTTTGATTAACTATGATCAATTGTTTATGCCTGAAATATCAGTTGCACTATTGTATGATATAAAGATAGAAATTGGTTTGTTTTATATATGGTCATCAGATATATGCGATATATTTCTCATTTTATTTTGATTAACTATTTTTTCAAGAGAATCATCTTACAAAGTATTAATTCTATTAAATCTATGGTGGTCTTAATCATCACAGATTGAATAGATATCATTCTAGATCGCATAAAATTATATTTATCTCGTGTTAGATCAGATTAGAATTAATTCAAAGTTTTTCAGTTAGATCAGATCGGACTTAATTTAAAGTTTTTCATTTTAGAATAAATTTGTTTTAGTTTTTATCAATTCTTCATGAAAATCCTTTGAGAGAAACCCAACAATCAAAACAAAAACCCAACTCTTGGAAACTGGTCCCATTATATCCAGTCGGAGTCACTATCCAAAATGGAAAAGGAATTGTCTCAAGGTCTGGACTGGGTGGATATCCCCCCTGTTGTTGCCACAGATTTCTAAGGCCTCAACATAAGGCTAAGCCTAGTGGGGGTTTCATGTTTGGGGGAAGTCCATTGTAAACACTATTGAATCTAGTGCAGTAATCTTGGACACTTTCCCCAACATTTCTTTTAAGGTTTCTATATTCTGAAAGGATTTGGAGAGGGTTCTTTCTAATTTCCCATTTGTTTATGAATGTTTGGTAGAGATAAGGGAGATCATGTATGTTGTTAGGAGTTAAGCTTTTAAACCAGGTTTTGGTTTCTCCTCCTAAGATTTGGGCAAAGATCCTCATCTTAATGGTCTCTTCTTCTATTTCTATGTAGTCAAAGGCATCATTCATTTTATCTACATGTTGTTGGGCAGTGTTAGATTCAAATCCATTGAAGTGGGGAACTCTGGATTGATAATCATTTGGTAAAGGAACCAGAGGTTGTGTTAACACTAAGGGGGCATACCATGCTGCCATGATGGGAACAAATGGAGGGTTTGCAAGAGGTGGGTTTGTGACAGGGAATGTGGGATGAAATGGAGAGTTTTAAATAGTGGAAGTATGGATGGGTGTGGTGGAAGTACTTGGACCAACAAACTAATTTTTAGCAAATTTGTTATGGAAAGATCTAAAGTGATGGAGAAGCTGAAAATCAGGAGGAGTGGAAGGAGAGGCTTCTCTACTAGAACTCTGCTGCAAATCTATGGGCTCAAGGTCAGTCTGGTCAATATCACTATATGACTTGGTTCTAAATATTTTTTTTGAATGGAGCAAGTCAAACTGAGGATCTTGCAAGACTGTAAGGTGTTCAGGGATAGATCTTTCTCTTTGAATGGTCCTAACAGTGGTTAAATTTCCAGCTCTAGAAGTTTTCCACAAAATATTTTCTGGATCATCAACTATAGTAGGAGGATTTGAGTCTAGATGAGATCTGGTATTGATCCTTTGTGAAGCTAGATTTCAAAGTCAAAATTTAGACAAGTTGAAAGTTTAGCATTGTTTTCAAAAGTTTGACCTCTCTCAGTGCTTAGTAAACTTCTACAATATGGGGGCTAGGCTTCTAAACTTCTAAGGGCTGATTTGACACAATCCTAAGGAATTCTAAAGAGAAATAGTGAAGTAATAGACCTACTAGAAGCTAGTGGAGTCACCGGGTGGATATTTTTGGTTGTTTTGAAGATAAATGTTTATGGTCCACCACCAATCATTGACAAAAAATCAATCTAGGAATGTTTTTGGGATTTTCTGAGTTTCTTTATGTAGCCCTAAGGTTTGTATGTGTGTTCTACACCTAAATCATCATTTATCTAGGATGGTGAAATAAGCAGACTCTACTCTTGGCTATCAGTTGATTTTCTTAAGCTTAACTGAGGGTCAAATGAATCTATCAGATTTTTTAGGCTACCATGTACTTAGGGTCCCATCGTGATCGCCATCATGTTAGGGTCCCGTGATTTAGCATATTGGTAGACCAAATGCACAGGGTAACATTAGACCAGTATTTGGAGTCCAAGGACCTAGCCTTCCTGGACTCAGAGAGGGCTCTCTCTATTTTTTTGCAAAGGATATGAACTTGTTTTGCTTTGGATGGTTGATTTTAGGCTAGTTATTAAGTGTAGGGTTTGTTTAATTGTTTTGGTTGGGAAAGATGGTCAAGCAGAATAGATAGAATGAGGAAATCACTAAGTTCATTGGGAAATGGAGTCTATAAAAGTCATGAAAAGTTCATAAATGGATCGGGGAGCATCACAGGGAAAATCTAACCTGGTCAATGGATCTTCAAGTTTTTTAGGGGTAATGAGATGGACATCAATTGTGAGAATAAAAGTAAGACAAAGGGAAATAAATAATCCTCTAACATGTACCTTTAACAAAAGGGACTTAAATATCATAAGCATAAAGAGGCAATCAATAGACAGGGTAAACCATAAACTATTTGATCTAACTTAAGCAGATAATTCTTCAAGACAAACATTCCAATGAAATATAGAAGGCGAGAAACTCATTTAACTTCTAGAGATTTTACCTTCAAGGACAGAAAACATTTAAGACACACATATAACTGTAATCAGGGAAGAGGGAATGCCTAAACATCCTTGATCATATCTATGAAGATATCTAAAAAAATTATTGAAGCAAGTACAAAGGGTATGATCGAAACAAAACCTCTTCGGCAGACCTAAGTAATGGTACTTTAGGGGGAGACTTCAAAAACAGTGTTTTAGTGACATCAAATAAGCAAGGCTAGCCATAAATCATTCTTGATACCAACTATATTAAACTATTCATGAAATAAACAAGATTAGGGGGTCTAGAGAGAAATTAATAATTCTCTAAAATGTCCTAGCAGAGGAAAACATTAAGGCAATGAAGAACAAACAGAACTAAGGTGCCTTTAGAAACATTTCTTAGTATAAATGTTTTGTTCTACTGCAACATAGAAAGATGGAAACATAATGAAACAGGAAATAACAATAACATAATAGAAGCACTTCACCATCAACCAAGCTCAGGGATCCTATAAGCAAGCATCCTCCATCAACAAACAAATCAGGGCATTCATAAGTTCCAAGACATCAATTTCTTTTCAACTTGCAAGATACTATGCATTACTTCAAAGAGTCATCAAATTCCAACAAGATAACGAGCTCAAATGCGGTATTTATCTACAAATGAGGAGTTGAAGCTGAGTTTAGGGTTTGGGTGTCATTTATTATAGAGTTAATGAATTCCTTACCTTGAAGACCATGCAAGGCTCAAGGCAGGAATATCTGAGGATATTTCTCCGAATAATAAATCCTATCTTAACTTCTGAGGGAATATAGGTGAAATGTTTTTAATTTAAGGCCTATTAATAAATTTGACAATAACTGCTTGGCAGATAGAAAAAATCTCTGATTGGGTTCAATACTGTTTTAATGCTTTATTGAAGGAAACAAAGCACTAGGTGGAAAAAATATCTTTGAAAGAAGTAACTGCCATAGTCTTAGTAATTTGAATGCATTCCTGGGATTAAAATGCTTTTGTATTATCTTTAAACTTTGTATTAGGCCTTTAAATTCTTTCTTTACACTCTGACTGTCTATTTGTATTTATGTTTTTCTTTATTTTTTTGATCTATGTCTGTTCATTTAATCGTTTTGGTTTATCCTTCTGATCTTTTGCCTTTATCCTTTAATCTCTATTAACTGTCTGCCTGTATCCTTTAACTTCTGCGTTAGCTGGCTAATCTTCTATTTTGGCTTTCGATTTAAGCATTAGACCTTTAATCTTTCAATCTCCTTCTCTTCACTATTTTCTTTAACTATGTTTGTCTTTTGTGTGCAGGGGAGGCTTTCTTTCATGGCAGGAAGGTTTATTTGACCATCGATGATCATGTTTCATGATGGTTGGTCTTTGATCTAAGGCCTCTGCACCCCTGTAATTCAAATTAAGCTCCTGGATCGTCATCCAGAGGCTAATTTGGTCATTTTCTGACCATTGGAATGCCTCTCAGGCATTCTACCATTAAACCTACACACATAAAAAACAATTGTTAGTTAAAAACTTGCAGGGAGGGCGCATGACTGCATTTTCAGTGGTTTTGGGCTATCGGAGAGTGTTCGCAGAGGAGGAGATGGTGTAGGAAGTAAGGTTCCAGAGGTGGAACCAGTAGAAATTTGAATGGATGTGGGAGGTTTTAGAATTTTTGCGCAGAGGACAAGCGGTTGAAAACCGGAAGTGGCTTATCGCGTGGAAAAATGGTGATAAGTGGTTTTTGGGAGAGGGCATGCGATATGGCCCAGCACGCGATGCATGGGAGGGCTAAACCATCTATTTTTCACGGGTTAAAAAATGTTAAACCCGGCACAATTATATATGCAATATGTGCCGGGGACCGTCAGATCTTGGGATGGGAGATCAACGACTATCGCGTGTTCGGGAGGCGACGAGCAGGTGATCGGGCCAGTAGAAGTGGAGGACAGGTGGTGAGGTTTCATTGTATGGTGGGGTTAAGTGGAGGATGGGGCCCGGGGCTTTAATAAATTAACAAAAATGCGTTAAGTTATAAGGTTTTGGGAGGGGCACTGGGCATGGTGGAAGGTGGGGCCCAGTGTTAATAAAACAAGGTTTTATGAGCCTTTTTGTAAGTTTTCACGGGGTTTATAAAATGAAAAGGTGGAGGAGATTTTTATACAGGGAATGGGATTAGGGATAAGCAGAGGTTATGGCCATATGAGAACTAGGGTGTTGGGGTTTAGAAGAAAAGGGGCTTTAGGCCTATTTTATATAAAGGTGGGTTTATAATACAAAAAACAGAGTTTTTTATATAAAAAAAGAAGACCCAATAGGCTTAATTTTGGGTTTTAAACAATTTAAAATGGAACTTTAACATTGTTTAATACATACAAAGGAGAATGAGGAATAGAGGTTTCTTTTATGAGGGTTTAGGAAAGGGAAAAATGGGTTTTTCAGAGGAAAAAGGAAATGAATGAGAGTGTGGGTAGGGTAGTGAAAATGAGGTTGGTAGGCCCAATAATGATGTTTTTTTGGAGCATTGAGGTGAAACTTAGATGGCAGGGAGGGAAAAAATAGTGAAACAGTTTGACTTAGGAAAATGAAAGTAGTGAGATTTCTAAAACTCACAATATTTCACAAATCTTGTTTTTAGAAATCTAGGACCATTACTTAGTCATCTTTAGAATCAGTAAAAATTACTGATGAATAACAGATTCCTTGTATCTATCCATTCTCATCTCCTTTATTTCTCTAGCAGTATCTTGCATACCTTTGAGAATAATCTTAGGAAACTCCTTCTCTTCATCTTCTCCTCTTGATAAAGGGGTTTTACCCTTGTCTTATTTATCATTTGTATAGTCAAACATCCAATGTCTTATTATTTGATACCTCTTCTCTCTATCAGTAATAGGATCTCCTTCTTCAGATGACATATTGCCTTTTCAAGATGCACTAGCTATGCCAAGATTATTCTCTGATACCACTGTAATACTCCCAAATGGGAAAAGCAGGAATATAGTGTAAAATGTTGGAATAACAGTGTTAAACATCATACAAAAACAAGAGGCAAATATGGAGACCTTCTAATCATAATAAAAACAACAAAATATGCATAAGAAATGGGCCATAACATGTACAACAAGATATAACAAGCCTCCAATGGAAAAAAACCTCAATAGAGGTTTTGCTACTATATATCAAAATGTCGAAACACTACTACAATGCAGTTTTAAAAGCAATGCTACAGCAAATGAGTACACAAAATATAAAGGGTTGATATATGCCTCAAAAGATAGATCTAATACAGATCAAGGCTCTATACAACCTTCAAAAAAGAACCCCCAAAGGGTTTTCAGAAATACACCATGTACAAGATCTGAATCAAAGCCCTAGGGATGAAGATTCACTGCAACATATAGATTTGGAAAGTGTGGCTGATGTGATATAATAAATAATGCGACCTCCTCCAATAGATCTCCTAGATGAAAGTTTGATCCCTTCTCTAGCAAACCTCCTCTCCAAATGGTGTATTGAAACCACCCTGCAACTCCTCCCTCAAAATAACGTAGATATTGAAAGAAAATATGTTGTAGGGGAAAATAAATAAGTGGCTTGATGCCAAGATCTAAAAATATGCTCAAGGGCCTTCCTTATTTTCCTCCCAATGGAAAGGAACCCTTCACTGAAAATAAGCACTGAAGTGACCCAAAAATGGTCTCCACTGCTACAACCTGCAAAACAACTCAACCCTCAACAAGATCTGCATTGTAAATGTAAGATGAAGCTTTGGCCAAATGCTTGATAGTGGAAGTAAAGTACAAGAATATTCCAAGAGCTACTTAATGAAAGAGGTGGGATTCCCTATCAGGAACATCTTGTGCTAAACAACACTGCAATCTTAGCTAAAAAGCTGAAGAAAGCTATATGTCTAAACAGGTCATATATTCAAAAATATCAAATACATCAACCTCCTGAATATGGCTACCATCCTCTTCCTTTTATAAGGTATGAGATTCCAAACCCTAAGTCCCATTCATTTATGACCCTAATTCCATGCAAGTTGTCTCCATCTAAAATTGTGTTGTCCCTCATTGATTGCCACTCCTCCATGACAGCGTTGTTGATTTGGTCAAAGTTGACCCAGTCAAGATGTTCCAGCCCCTTTCCACACCTAAGGGTGCTCAATTAAGGTGCCAAGATGTTTTCCTTTTACATTGGCATTTATTTATTCATTATGAAGGAGGCTTATGGACCTCCATTGTCCTTTTATTCATAAAACAAAGAAACAAAAGAAAAAATTAATATTCCAACTAGCTCACGGCCAATTGGGAATATTACAGAAAATAACTTGTGCAAGGTATGTTTTGAGGCTGAAATTGCAAAATGTTCACAATTTCTGTTATACTTCTTTGATTGGCTATTATGACCCCAATCATGAAATGCTACAAGAGCATTAGATCTATTGTCACTGGATTGGGAAAAAAAAATTCCAATGTATCAAAACATATCTAATCAGTTGAATTTTCCACTTTCGAATAAAAATTCTAAAAGATGTTGAGTTTACATACATGATATCTCCAATTATTGTACTTCATTTTGGACAATTCTTTTCTTCTAGGATAGGGTATTTTTCAAGAAGAATTTAATTTTGAAATTTCATTCTCCAAGTTCTACATAGAAAATTTCAAACTACTTTAATGCTAATATACTCTCTTTTCCAAAACAAACCAACAAAGATATATTTTTTTTCTTTTATGATTTTGTGCCCAAAAATTTTCTCACTACATGGCCAAGAAAGAACTTTGACACAATTTTTCTTTTAATCAACTCCAAAACTTTGGAAAATCACTAAGTGTAGTGCAAAATCTAGGAATACAAGAGAAAGAGAGATAAACAATAACAAATATCTCTTTGATTATAAGATATATAGAGCTATGTTAATTTTCCTCTGCAAGGGTGTACCTTGCAAGAACTGTGCTCCAAATAAAATCAAGGTCCTTGACAATACATTGCATAACCTTACACACAATATATAAATATCCATAGAGAGCCTAAACTACCCAAGGCTATACTTATAATGAGAGAATACTAACTAATTTGGACCCTCTTAACAAATTGGACCCTTTTTGTAATGGGTAACTATTATCTAGCTATTTAATTGGACTTCTTGAATGAAGGTTGCCTCATACATTAATAAGTTATATAAATAAGGGGTTGAGGCTATGACCTTCACATGCCCTCTCCATTGGAAAGCAAATTTGTCCTTAAGGTTCAATTATAGGAAATAGTTGTATATTTCCATGTGGATCTTCTAGTTGCATATCTTTCCACTAGATCTACTTCTCTAATTATATGTCTACACAATTGATGCTTTGTGGTATCCATAAGTGCTTGTAGTGTTGGAAGATTTTGTTATTGATTTCGAATGGTTTATAGGCTTGCATTCGTTTGATGATTTTCATGCACAAATCAAGTGAATTTGGGTACAAGGACTTTCTAGATTGGTAGCCATTGCAAGGTATCAAAAAACTAAAACCAAATCCAGCTTCAAACTGGCCAGTCTAACTTGACCTCCATATCTACAAGAATAGAATGTTGAAAATATCCAACTTTATTATCATCACATTTACCCCCTTGGTTGTCTCAACAGAATAAGTGATTAAAATTTACTTATCTGTTATGAATGTATAAGACATGTTTGTGGTTTTAGCCAATTCTAAATAACCACCTACAAATCATCTAACATGTAGTGAATTGAAAACAACTCTCATAACAACCTTCAAGAAAAGGAATCGGTTGTGTAGGATGTCCCATTAAACATGGTTGGAGATAGCATCCTCTTCATATTCAGCAAGATACATGCAATGCCAATTAAGGATCAATGATCACAATATCCTTTTAAGAATTTCGCATCCAGTCAATCGTGAAAATAAATAGTTTTGGCAAATCTCTTAGCTGCATAAATATGAAACAACTTAATATTTAATTTTTTAATGATTGATGTGTTACCTTCCTCCCTTCACTACTAGGGCCAATAAGACATAGGTAGAATGCATCAGATGTTTAGCCAACATATTAAAAAATGCCCTCTCAAAATATGGATTCTCTGCAAATGAAAATTTTTGGCAAAGGTTTCAGGCCATAGATTACATTGTACTAAACCTCTAGAGAAGAGGGAAATTTCCACAATAAAAGCATTCAGGAAAGAAATGGAAACATAGGAACAAACTAGATGAAGCCATAGTAGCAGCAGACCCAACAAATATGTGACAGCTTGAAAGCAGAGACTGGCATTGAAAGAAAGTTCAATTTCGTGGTCAGATTCAATAATGGATATCAAATATTGACACAGTATATGAAGTATATCAACGATTCCAGATGTACTTTAAGAAAAATGATATTACCAGAACTGGAAGATATGATAACCATTTAGGAGCTTCAAATCATATTTATGAGAAAGGCATCTTCGGAACCAGATGTAACAATATGCACAACTTCCATGGTACAACTTCAAAAAAACACATGCATGGAACCACAACATATATGAGGCATTGCAGTGACTGCAACTTGTACTCCATAGTGAATTGTGGATTCAACCCTCCTAAAGTATACAATTGGCCACCTTTAACCCTAGCAATTCGGCCCTCTAGAAGATTATTCTTCTACTACAAACTCATGGGAGCTATATGAGACTTAGTGCATATCTGAAATATGAAGAAGGTTGAAAATTTTGATTTGGTTAAGCTCCAATTTTTGTGAAAATTTTGTTGGACAAAAGACTGATCTGAGGCACATATTCGGCCTGGTTTGAGACCCATACTGAGGTATAATTTCAACGTCTGTTGAAATCCTTTTTGAGGCAGATTCCTAGAATTTTGTAAGGCATATTTGCAGATGTTTTTGAGGTGATTTTCATTGTGTCTGAAGCATTTTACAACATCTCTTTCTAAGGAGATTCTCGGCCTATCTGAGGCCTTCTGCGACCCTTTTTCTGAGGATATTCTTGACCTTTCTTGAGGCCCTATTTCAGTATGTCACGAGGCTTTAATTCAAACCTTTTTGAGGTATGACCAAAAGGCGTTATGAGGTTTCTCCATGGCCTAATTCAGAATTTTCTTAAGGAAAAATTCTGAGATAAATTCAGCCCTGGTTAGGTCACGGTTGATGCATTATTTTCAGTTAAATTGAGACTCATATGAAGTTTTTTTTTTATTGAAGATAAGGCATAAATCGAATTACTACATAATACAATTTACCCTAAAAAAATCAAATTTGAGACCTACCTGGCAATAGATATCCAATTTGTCGCTATCAGGGGTGCTCATGGTGGCGGACTCGCTTGCTAAGGTGGCTCAAAAATTACACGTCTTGTGCTCTAGTGTATAGGTTTGCGTGGGCCAGTGGTTTGTAGAATGCTGGGGGAGACAATATTTTGGAGTTTTTATAAGCATAAAACTCTCGGACGAGAGTGTAAGAGAATCTAAACTCTCAGACGAGAGTTAAAACAACTCTAGGCCAAGAGTTTTAAAACTCTCATCTGAGAGTTTACCTGAAAGTTTATGTCAATAAAACTCTTGGATGAGAAAATACTTAAATCTCGTCCAATAGTAGTTTAACTCTAGTCAAGCTCAATCTAACTCTCTGGCGAAACATTAAAAATATCTCAGACAAGAGTTCTAAAAACTCTCGATTGATGAATTGAGTTGACTATTTTCTCGAACGAGAAATTAAAAATTTCACCCAAATTTTGGCCATCCACCAAATAGTGTTTGCCAACTTCAGGTTTTCACCCCAAATCATGAACATGGTGAAGTCGCTAATTGTAAGTATGGAAACATGAGTAGTATCATGGGAAGAAAAAATTTCTTCAAATGTTCATTTTCGTAGATATTGTAGATGTTTAAATTTTTCCACCATACTAAATTTTTATAACAATATTCTTCTTTGGGAACATAATTTTTACAAAGAGAGTGTCCATACAAGTGAGAACTAAGGGTCCTCTAAAAACAATGGAAGAAATGCAATATTGGATGATGGGCACAATGATGCCAATGAATAATTTGTAGCATCTGGATTAATTGGTAATAGTAATATGGTTGCTGACATGGTTGAAAATTTGGAACATTTTGTTGGGAATGTGGGGTGGGAAATTCATTGCAGCAACTATTTATTAAATATTGTCATCCCTCTAATATCTGTGCATACTCACTGTCTTGGAATAGAACATGTGCTTCAAGTATTTTTTCTCTTCACACAATTTAGACATCTCAATGGAATATTTATTATTGTATGTTCTTTTATTTCATTTATTTGTGAAAAATCATGTTCCAATGAATATTGGTCGAGAAATAGAGTTAGAAAAAATACATACTTTATTCGTTCTTGAAGTTTAACCTAGACCATTTAACTGGAAAAAATCAATAAATCGTGAGAACAATGAACTCTTTAACTCCAAGTACGAAAACTTGGGTGTTTCATGGAAAGAACATTTTGTGGGAATCTTTGCTTCCATGGATGTTGTATATGTCCTAATTTTTCATTTTTTACAAACATTCCTAATATTAATATTATTTGGAAACATTATGTTTACATACAGAACCGTCATAGAAGTGGAAACCATGAGTGTTATAGAAATGATGGAAGAGATCCAATAATGGAAGATAGGTATAATGATGCCATTCAATAGTTAGAGGCATATGATGTTTTTTTTATGGTAGTATGCTAGCTAGGATGGTTAAAATTTTGTGGCATTTTGATGTGAATGTGGGAAGAAGTGTTTCTCGATGTAACTCTATATAAATATTGTTATTTTCAGAGAATCTATGCATACTTTCTTTGTTCGAACAAGAAAAATGCTTCATGTGAATTTATTTTTGCAATATTTGTATATTTTAATATATAATGGTTAATTACTTGATGAATCTTTTATTTTGTGCATTTTTTCATAACAATATTCTAGTGAATAATGGTGGAGAAATAAATTCACGATCAAGGAAACCTTTATCGGTTTGACAACTTCAGCTCAGACCATGCAACTAGCAAGAAAATGTATATCTTTTCTCTCTTCAATTTATTGTACACTTAAAAAATTCAACTTGCCATTTTTTATATTACTCATTTTAGAATTAGTATTTTTAATTTATGTAAGCAGAATGAACCAAACTACAACCAATTTGAAGAATGGATTCCCATCATTTTATGGAAATAAATTTTTAAATTAATTCTCCAATTGGAAAAGATGTTTCAAATCATCCCCAGTTTGTATTTCTCTTTGGAAGAGAAAATGAGATTTTTTTCCATTATTTTAGTAAAGATATGATTGAGGTGCATAAAAAATTTCAGTACTGGATCGATAACTTGTTTGTTGTGTAAATGTTCCAAGTGTGTAATGAACGTTATCATGGTATAAAAGTTGTGATATGGAATGAAGGGCCCATATATATAACAAATGTAAGAATGAGAAAAGCTCTCACCGTTTCTCTTACTTTAAAAACATGGATCCTATTGAACAACGTGAGGTTGTAAGAGGCTTAACGCAAGTTGAAGATATTCTAATTGCACGAGTAAATACAATATTACAAGTGACACATGCTCGTGGTGGTTAGTGTAAATATAGTGGGAATATAATGAGTTTTCCACAAGAAATATCTTTGATTGCAAAGAAGCTTCCACAACAATTAGAACATTTAAATTTTGTGATTGTCAGAAGACATGGTGTTAACTCCAAACATTATGAATGTTATGTGAACAGACAATGTCTAATAGATGCATTTCTTTACAAAGTTTAGATGGATAAATATTATAGGGATGTTGAAATTGGTATGGATTTTTGTGTTTCTCTCCCATAAAGATGTACTGATGTGTCTTGAGGGCTATAGTATGTTGATAGTGATCTCGATGAAAGGGGGAGAGTTGATGAGGACATTGAAATTTTGTGAGCTAATCATTTTCGCTCTCATCCATCATCCTTTATTTCTCACATGCCTAATCAATGCAAGGAAGTGGATCAAATAAAAATATTCATTGAAATGTAGATTTTTGACCTGATGAACCATTGGATTGGCTAGATATTGGTGCATTTCCCATCAACGAATATAATACTGAAGGTTTTCTAGACATGGTGTTTCCTAATTTATTCCCCATTGGTGATGTTAATTGGTTCCACACCTGTATTTGTAATTTTGAAACACACGAATATGGTTTACATCTACCTAGGCATTATGATAAAGGTTGGGAATCCATCCTCAATTTTGATATTTCCAATTAAATATGATTATGTTCCATCATATCCAGTGAAAAACTTCTTTCTTTTTGAATAATAATATTCATGAAAATGCACCTTCAACTATTCAAGAGTTGCATCAACAACTTGGCGATCTGCCTGAAAATAAATTCACTGAGAAATTAATGCATTTTGTTTCTTCTCTTAGGGATCCAAAGGAATATTGGACAAAGTATCATTTTGAACTCACTGACATGATTACCTAATTGGGTTTCCAAACTTTATTTTTTATGTTAAGTGTTGTAAACACTAAGTGGCCTTACTTACGTTGTCTTATGCCCACAAACACACATTTCCATCCAAAAAATAAGCATGAAAAAAAAATTAAAATATTATTCAAAACCCACATATAATTGTTATGTATATGCACTAAATATTTAATATATTTTGTGAGTTGGTTCTTCGGAAATTTCTTTGAGCTAAATAATTTTGATACAAGTTCATCCTCGTTCCTTTTGTTGATTTTTTTATAGATTTGGAATAATATGTTTGTTGTTTTGGTTGGTTTATATATCTTAACTACATATTTATTTTTCACAGTTATGCATGGCATCATAAAGGTTCATTGCACATCCACTATTTCCTATGATTCTTGGGAGCTCCGAATATGGAAACATTGGATTTGTCCAACCCTTTGAATGTCCACGCATAAAAGTGCTACTTTGACAAATATGTAACAACCTAGAATCCACATGACATCCATCATCAAAATTTCATGGTTACTTGAAATCTGAATGATGATCCCTACCTCTTAAAGACATCACAATTTTTCTTTTTCAGTCCTTATGAATATTATGGGATTTGGTGAACCGAGTCCAAAGGCACACAAAATAGTTTTGATTCTTATTTATGATAAAATGGTTCTATTCTTTCATGTCATTACGATGCTCCATCGAAGGTGTGTGATGATTATATATTTTTCATAGATGAAAAAGGGAAAAATAAATATGAAGCATCGCACAACGATGACCATTTAAATGTTCACAATGTTGATCTTCTAACAATGTGGCAAGAAAATTTTGATTCTCAACCAATTGTTTCTTGATATGAAATTTTGAAATATATTGCAAAGTATACCTCGAATGAAGAAAGAATATCTGAAATTTATCATGAAATATTGATAAGGGTTGCAAGTGAAAATGGATCTAACATTCCTACATTATCTTCATATAGAGTGTTTCTTGCAGAAACACTTGTTGAGCATGACATTAGAGCACAAGAAACCTTCCATATATTACTAAAGCTAGCTCTTGTTGTGTGGAATCACAAATTTATTCCCTTAAATTTTGGCAAAAAAGTATTCCATAAAATCTTAGTGCATTATGATGAAATTTCATGCCAAAACAATTTTTTTTAGGTTTATCAAAGTCGCCCCTATTTTCTAAAACATTTGTGTTTGATAGAAATAACGAGGTCATGGATTTTTTATTCCAACCATAGGAAAGATCCATGAATACCACGATATGTGCATGCTATTATTTGTGTGTGGCTACAGTTTTATGCTATTCTAAATGAGTTGGAATAGTTTGAAACATTTTGTTGGAGTGATTTGCTTTTATACAAGCCATTTTGTGACATTGCTTCAGATATAAGAATTTAAAGAGAAATTATCATACATAATTGGAGGAATTTAAGATATCATATGTGGAATGTTGATCGGGAACCTTTTCCAAATGAGAGTAATCAAGAAGATCTTCAGTCCCTTGTACATGAATATATTGTTGATCAATATTTTGAAGAGTCGTAAGTTCTTTCAAAGTTTATCCCTCCAAACAATGTTAACATTTCTGACCTTGAAAATATTGGTAGAAGGGACTATGATATTCATTATAATTGGCCAAAAACAATGGCATCAAATCATATTGTAGAATAAGATTTTCATTTCCAAAATATTTCCAGTTTGTGAGTGTTGTTATTGGCAACTCATTTGGGGCGAAAATTGTGTCACCTTCCTCTTCAACGGAGAAATAACGAGCTTATTTTTAAATCGTTTTATGCCACTTTGTTGATTCTGGAAACAAATATCTTTTGAAAATGATTATTCAAGGAACAGATAACTAGAAATTCATCTCTTATTCATTGTATTTCTCGTGCTCTTTTTTCTTCTACAACGGATGATAGGTGTCCACTCATATTGTTTGCTCCAACTAGTATAATTTCTTTTAATATACATGGAAAATCAATACACTCTGCTTCAAAAAAACTTATAAAATATATGAAACTATTGAATGGCCATGTTCTAGTAATGTTTCATGAAGAAATGAGGAACATTCTATATGTTTTTATTGATGAAATTAGTTTTATAGGTCTAAGGTTGTTCATACAATAAATTCATGTTTGCTAGAAGCCTTTCTTGATAACAAGGCTTCTCCTTTTGGTGGTAGGTCCATTATTCTTGTGGGTGACCTTAGCCAACTTCCTCCTATTAATGATAAACCTTTGTATGTAGGGAAAACAATAGGGAAATATTTGTGGAAAAGGTTCAATATTACTATGAATTTCAATAATAATAAAAAAATAGGAAACAAGGAGATAATTCAAGATAATCCTCTTTTTTCAATATTTTAATTAATGTCATAAATGTAGAACCTTTTCTACATGATTGGGAAATTTTCATGTCACTTGTTGACAATTACTTACATCGAAAGTAAAAGATTTTATTTTATTCTTCAGTTCACTTTTTTGCAACGAATAATTTGGTTAACCTACACAATCGGAGGATGAAAAAATCATTGAATTGTCCAATTATGAGGTGTGTTGTAGAACACACTAGAAGAAAAAAAATAGTTGACAATGATCATGATGTTTTGGAATATGAAGTGTTGTTATGTCATGGAGAGTGTGTCATGTTGATATGTAATTTGTGGGTTGAAGTTGGGTTGGAAAATGGTGCACTAGATATCTTGAATATCTCTTCTATGTGCCTGGTTCAATGTCACCTCAATTTCCTGTATTCACTACAATTATTTTTGAAAAGTACATAGGTGTTCCATTTTATATAAATTGTCTAAGAATTGTGCCCACAACACCTGTTGTTAGAGGGAATCTTAAACAGATGCCTTTAAAATTGTATGTGTCTTCACTATACATAAATCATGAGGGATGAATTTTCAATGAGCTATTGTAGTTATTGGAGATAAAGAGAGGCAGGTTTTGACCTTTATAACTATATCAAGAGTGAAATCATTAGATGGTTTATGGATTTCACCACCTTTTTCTTTTATTATGGTAAAATGAAAAATAGTGCATATGTCACACCCATGGACAAAGAGGAGGAACAATTTAAGTCCATATCCTTGTAACATATTTATTTTCTTTATTTTAAATTATTTTTCAAAAATATATTTTCATGTAATGTCAAAAATAAATTACTTTAAAATAACCTTTCTTGAAAACGAGGGAAATTTGGTGAACTATTGTTTTAATATCAGGCTTCACTATAAAATATATATGCAATCACATAACATATAACAATTTTCTTTGACAAAGAAAATAAAGTGTAACATATCCTAAGAAGTGTTTAGAAAAATATCCTAACATTAAACCAAATATAAGCATGAATAAAGTTAATAATTGAGTACTTGATACATCAATTAAGAAATTAAAGTGATGTCAAGAAATCATTTTCATAGCTCAATACACATTCAACTGTGAGTTTTGGTCTTCAAAACACTTTCACCTCAAAAATTGAATGAAAAATACAAGTCTTGTTTCAAAAATATATTTTCATGTAATGTCATAAATAAATTACTTGAAAATAATCTGTCTAAAAAACAAGAGAAATTTAGTGCACTATAATTTGAATATCAGGCTTCATTATGAAATAGATATGCAATCACAGAATAGATAACAATTTTCTTTGAAAAAGAAAATAAATAGTAACATATCCCAAGAAGCGTTTAACACAATATCCTAATATTCACCCAAAGATAAACATGAATAAAGTTAAGAATTGATTACGAGACACATCCATTAAGAAATTAAAGTGATGACAGGAAATCAATCTCATACATCAATACACATTTAACTCTAATTTTTGGTCTTCAAAAAGCTTTCACATCAAAAATTGATTGAAAAAACAATTATTGACCTTCATACAATTATGTATCCTTACCCCAATGTAAGAGGTCATATAAATAGTAATGGAAATAATGCAAGTTTCTTTAATTGTCTAAAATCACAAAATATACAACATTTTCTCTAATTCAAAAAAAACATTTAACAAAAAATGTAATCTTTGTTGAAAGGATTTTCTCCAAAAAAATTTGGTAGGCCATTCAAAATTCCTCCTCCTTATCACATTTTTTCTTCTCCATGATGAGGAGATACGGTGCATTTATCTATATATAGTTAGCTCGATGTAAGAATACTTGGGAAACTTCTGAGAAGTGGATAGGATGAAAATTATTGATATTGACTTGGAACATTGATATTAAATTATGAACAAGTATAATTCTAAATTTAGAAATTAGCTTGATTTGGCAGAAATCTTGGAAAATTTTGTTGAGTCCAAGTTTTAATTCCATCTATAACTTTCTGATCATGTGTAGTGCTTTCTTTTATATGATGTTTCTTTCACCCAAATATTTCTTATTTTAATGGTTTAGATCCTAATAAATTGAATTCTTAAATAAAATATCATACTGATAGACAATGTTCAGTGGTCCTTTTCATCCATTCTTTTATTGCTTTGGCCTCTAATATGCTCAATGTGATCTTCCACTGCTTGAACCCTAGAATTTTCCCTTAAATAAGATGTGATGGATGGTGGATGATATCCATAAAGTGCCATAAATGGAGTCATTTTTTCTGCAATATGGAAGGAAGTGTTATAACACCATTCAGCGAGAGGTAACCACTTGACCCATTGTACTTGCTTATCAGATACAAAACACCGAAGATATCCTTCCAAACATTTATTCACTATTTAAGTATGACCATTGGATTCAGGATGATAAGATGAGCTATGAGCTAGTTGAGTACCCAAACAAGAAAATAATTCCATCCAAAAATTTCCTGTAAAAATGGGATCTCTATCACTTACAATAATCTTTGGGTTTCCATGTATCTTTTGAATTGTTTCCATAAATGTAGTAGCAATTGTACTTGCTTTAAATGGATGATATAATGCACAAAAGTGTGCATACTTGGTAAGTCTATCAACTACCACCATGATGACACTCCTTCCTTTGGACTTAGGTAAACTTGTGATAAAATCCATTGAAATCTCCTCCCAATGTTGACTTGGAATCGATAAAGTTTGTAGAAGAACCGGGTTCTTAATTGTCTCAAGAAAAACAAACATTCTGCCACAAACTTTTGAATATCAGATTTAAGGCCATCCCAAAAAATTATTTCTTCACTCTGTGGTAATTTTTTTTAAATCCTGAGTGTCCTCCTAAATGGGAAGTTTGCAATTCCAAAATAATCTTTTGTTTTAGTTGGGAATTCTTGCAAATATATAAGCAATATTTATACCATCAGGAATCATTTTTCCAACTAAATGTATCAGATGTACAAGGATCTTGCTGCAACTTTTGAATGAGTGTCCACACTTCTTCTTCCTTCTTCCATTCATCCCTTTCTTCGGTTATCCAATCTATTTGGATAATAGAAATGGCACAAAGCAATGCTTCCACCTCCTCATCCTTTCTTGAGAGTGCATCTGCAACAACATTTAGCTTCCCTTTTTTGTAGATGATTTCAAAGTCATAACCGAACATCTTTGTGACCCATTTTTGCTACTCTTCTGAAGATAGTCTTTCTTCCAAAAAGTGTTTAAGACTATCATTATCATTTTTTACCTTGAAGTGTCTTCCCATTAGGTAAGTTCTCCATTTCTTTAGTGCATGCAGTATTGCTAACATTTCCTTCTCATAAATAGGTTTCTGTAAATATTTTCCTTTGATTGGATGACTTTCAAAAGAAATGGGTCTTCCTTCTTGCATTAAAACAACACCAATTCCATTTCCTGAGGCATCACATTCCACAATAAAGGTTTTTGTGAAGTCTAGCGTAGCTAATCTTTGGTCTTGACGTGCCTCTTTACGATGTTAAAGGCCTTGATTATTACGATTAATAAAATGCATCTTTCTTTTAATAAATCTTGTTAAGTGCTGATAATGTTACTCCCATAATTCTTAACAAACTTGCGATAATACCCTGTTAACTCGAGAAATCCTCGCAACTGATTTATGGTTGTGGGGACTTTCCATTATTTAATGGCTTTAATTTTGTTAGGGTCTACCTTCACACCCTCGTGAGATACAATATGACCCAGATATTCCACCTCTTGTACTCCGAAGAAACATTTGGATTTTCTTTGCATATAATTGTTTCTCCTGCAATAGTTTGAGCACCCTATCAACATGTTGAACACATTCTTGAACTTTATTTATAGATTGGTAACATGCTGTCAAAAAATACTAGCACAAATTTTCTAAGGAAGGGTTTGAAAATGGAATTCATCAACCCTTGAAATGTAGAAGGTGCATTGGTAAGGCCAAAAGGCATGACAAAAATTCATAATGACCCTCATGAGTTCGAAATGTTGTTTTTGGAATATCTTCAGTCTTCATTCTAATTTGATGATATCCTGAATGAAGATCCAACTTGGTAAAATAAATTGCTCCATGTAATTCATCCAATAATTCATCAATCACAGGAATGGAAATTTATCTTTAATGGTGAGCTTATTGAGCTCCCTATAATCAGGACACATGCGCCATGATCCATCCTTCTTGTGTACCAATACTACAGGAGCAGAGAAAGAACTTTAACTAGGTTGAATTATACCCGCCTCTAACATTTCTGCAATCATACGTTCAATTTCACACTTTTGGACATAAGGATATCCTAACACCGTCTTTGGAGAGACTTTTCTCAGAATCAAATGAATAGCATGATCATGATCACGAATAGGTGGGAGTCCTTTGGGAGTTTCAAACACCTTGGAATGATTTTCCAAGGCTTTTTGGAGATCTGAATAAATAGATGGTTTTGTTGTTGGAACTTCTAGTGAGCATAATTATGCAATTACGCCTCGTTGTTATTTCTTCAAAATCTTTGTCATGGAATTAGAGCTTATTATCTTTCCTGGCTTCCTTGTGATACCCCTTAATTCGATTTCCTTTCATTCCAAAAAAAATTTTCAAGAAAAGTTCTTGAAAATTAAAATTTATCGTCCCCAAATATTGTAACCATTGTACTCCTAGTACAACATCAACACCTCCCATAGGAATGGAAAGCATTGGACTATTCAATACATATTCCCCCATGGCTAGCTTGATATTATGGCATTTTCCAGAGAAATTTATAGTTCCTCCGTTTGCAACCATCACTTGACCTTCTGGTGCTGGGTATAGGAAACAATTCAATTCCTTGACTAGCTTACAATGAATAAAATTATGGTTACTACCCGAATCAATCAACACTATTACATTTTTCTTCTTGATATGTCCTTCTATCTTAAAAGTTTGAGGAGTGGTAATTCCTGCCAATGCATTACACTATATGGTTGGACTCATTAATTCTTCTTCTAGGGTTGGTTCCTGGTGTATATCCTCTTGTTTTGGAGTTGCTTGTTAATTTTCTTCCTCCTCTTCACAATCTATGTAAAATAATTTCTTCTCAACACACTTTTGACCTTTAGTGTATTTGCTATCACAACTGTAGCAAAGCCCTTTTGCTCTTTTTTTCTTCCAATTTTTGTGGTGTCAACCTTGTAGGTTGTGGAAGTCTAGGAGTAGCAACACTTCCATCTTTATAGATGTGAGTGGTAGGCTTCCTTGTCGCCATAATTTTCTTAATTTTCTTGCCGCTTTGAATGCCTTCCTCGATGAATCACTGCAGGTTTCTGTATTTCATGTTGGATGTTATCCTTTAAAGTCCCTATGAATACATCAATACTGTGTTCCTCTGGAATATCAGTTACCCTTATATTCAATTTTTGGAAGTCCTCAATGTGCTCCCCCACTGAACCCTTTTGTTTGAGATTTATCAATTGGCTAAAGAAGGTGTTTTGTCTTTGTATCCTCATAATGTGCTAGCATTTCCTCTATAAAAATTGACCAAGTGACAATTTTTTACGGGAGAAAATCCATTAATACCATACAAATGTATTTTTTCCTAAATTTAAAATTGCAATGCGTACCTTTTGTGTGTTTTGCACATTATTGAGATCAAAATATTGCTCCATTTGTAGTATCCATGTTACGGGATCCTTGCCATCAAACTTCCTCATATCCATCTTTGGAATATGGTGGTTCTTCTATCCAACATTAGATTTTATGAAATCACGATTAAAATTTATTTTGTTCTCATCATGGTTTCCTCTACTATCTCTTCGCCATTAGGAAAAATTTCTTGTATCAACTTTGTCAAACCTTCCATGTCTGCTTTTAGATCATTCTTCATGTTTTCCATGTTGTCTTTCATTTTTTCTTCCATATCATCCATCTTAGCTTCCATGCTAGCTTCCATGTCATCCATCTTAGCTTCCACGCCCTTCTTCAAACCATCCATCTTTGCTTCCATGCTTTTCTTCAAAACTTCCATTTCATTTTTTTTGTTCTTTGCGAGAGCGAAATTTGGTGCTCTTGCTCTTGTAATTTTGATAGATCATGTTGCAATTTTTCATCTTCATGAGTCATAGTAGAGTACTGCAAGGGCTTGATGGGTGTTGAATTCTTCTTAGGAGGCATTTCAAAACCAAATACTGATATCTATGCTCAATAGGCCTTTGGAATCACTTAAAACTGATTTTTCAAACAAGACTTATGCAATTTGAAAAACAAATATACACCTTTTTCTTGATTTTGAGTAGCTCGATATTGAAACTAAATTATCTCTATGATTTTGGATCTTAAATATCTAAAATTTAGCCCTAAAATGGCCCTCTAAATATTCTTTTGAATGCCATAAGTCTGATCTAATTTATATTCTTGAATACAAAGTTATGCCCAATCTCCTATGATGACCTAATTATGGACTGGTTTAATAGAGTGAACTTGTACGACTTTCCACGTGTCATTGTTTCCTCCTTCGGCTCTTAAATTGATACATAGGAAACTATAGTCTGTGTACTTTCGGCCACCTTTTACATAGTTCCAATCTGATTCTCATAGAGAGAGTTATGATGTTTTTCCCACGGTCACCTCTTGGAGATGAAATTCAAGAGCCTGAAACAATCCTAACTTCCACAAATCATATCCCCAAAAATATTTCGAACCAAGATCTAAAATTTTTACAGGAGATTTTTCAGGATTTTGGCTTCGCTCTGTATAAATTTCAGCTTCTAAAACTTAGTATACGAAAATTTATAGTGAAAATTCCACGATGACCTGGTTTAGTTCAAATTTGGGAGCCTGAAAAAAAACCTAGCTTCCACAGATCATATCTCTGAAAATATTGCGAACCAAGCTTTGAAATTTTTACACAACGTTCCTCAGTATTTTGGCTTCGTGCTATAAAAATTTCATAATCTGAACCTTCATATAAAAAAATTTATAGCAAAAATTCCACGGTGACCTGTTTGGAGCAGCGAAACCCTAGAATCCAAAGCTCTAAAACCAAATGTTATGAAACCAGCTCCAAAAATAGAAGAAAAGAGAGATCAAGGCCTTATAAATCAGCCACTTCGATGGAGAAACCTCCAATACATTACATAAATGAACAATTCTTGAATGATTCAAATGACCAAAACCTCCTTTCTATATGTAGGAGTCCATGGGGCCATAACGTAATCCTAACCAACCTAACAATAATAATGTAAGGGCACAATAATAGCAATATGGGGGTTACAGTGGTACAACAATAAAAATAAGGGTGTTATACTAATAATAATAAGGGACTATACTAGTAATATAGGGACCTAACACTGATTCAAAGAAAAATACATTAGTCTTTTATACATTTTAGAGATTTTAGGAATGTTCTCAGGTTGAAGTTGTTTTTCCATTCAGTAATTGATGTAATTTTTTCTTTAATTTACTTATCTTCTTCGACTAAAGATTCAATTATCTCTTCAATATCCAAATTTTCAGGATAAAATATGCAAATTTTATCCATTTGTTTATAAAATGTAGGCTAGTCTTTCCTCAATATTTCACTAACTTTTATTGCTTACACCTTAAAAACCTTCAGATTATTTTCTGCTTCATGATTTTGACTTGATTGAGACTTTAGAGTTTCAATTTGTTCCTTCATTGCTCCAGTCATGGTTTCAATGTTGTCACCAAATTCTTCCTTCAATATTATATTATGGTCTTCATGTGCCTTTCAAATTTTCTCAATATTTTCAAAATGTTTGAGTTTCAATTCATTTTTGAAATTGCTTTTGTAAGTTTTATCTTTCAATGTAGAACCTTCCTAGAAGTGTTGAAAAATGCTTTTGCCAACTTTATTCACTAAATGCTTAAAATTTTTTATATTTGGATTTCCAAACCTTCAATATTTTGTAGACTGTTATTATAAGTTGTCTCTAGTTCACCAACATGGTGCTAATTATAATTGACAAAGGATCCTAGGGCTTATGAGAATTTGTTATGAAACCAGCTCCAAAAATGGAAGAAAAGAGATATCAACACCTTAGAAATAAGCCAATTCGAGGGGGCAACCTCCAATACATTACATAAATGAACAATTCTTGGATGATAAAAATGACAAAAACTCCTTTTTATATATAGGAGTCCATGGGGCCACAATGTAATCCTAGCCGACCTAACAATAATAATGTAAGGGCATAATAATAACAATATGGGAGTTATAGGGGTACAACAATAACAATAAGGGGATTACACTAATAAGAATAACGGACTATACTAGTAATATAAGGACCTAACATGCTCCTCTCCTTCAAAAAAGTGTTTTCCTCAATGCTTGAACAGCTCTCGGTGCTTTTCTATAAAATTCTCATCCTCCCATGTAGAATCTTCAGTGGGTAAGTTCTTCCATTTAATGAGATACTCTGAAATTGATCAATTTTGTAGCTTTCGAGTTATTTTTTCCGTGACCACTTTAGGTTCCAATATGGTTTTTCCTTCGTCATCAAGTTCTGGTAATATTGTTTGAACTGGAATTTTGTCCCCTATAACCTTTTTTAAGCATGAAACATAGAAAACTGGATGCACTCGTGAAGAAGCAGGAAGCTCCAATTTGTATGCCATAGTACCAATATTCTGCAACACCTTGTAAGGACCATAGTAGTTTGGTGATAATTTATTATCCTTCTTAGCTTTCTTGAGGGACATTTTTTTGTATGGTTGTAGCCATAAAAATACCCAGTCTCCCACATCACAACTTCTCTCACTGCAATGTTGATCTGCCTGTTGTTTCATTCGATTTTGCACCAACTTTAGGTTATCCTTTAAGAGTTGGAGAACTTCTGGTTGATGCTCGATGTGATCCTCCACTGCTTGAACCCTAGAATTATCCCTTAACAAAGATGTGATGGACGGTGGATGATATCCATAAAGTGCCTTAAATGGGGTCATTTTTTCTGTATTATGGAAGGAAGTGTTATATCACCATTCAACAAGAGGTAAGCACTTGACCCATTGTGCTTTCTTATCAGATACAAAACAACGAAGATATCCTTCCAAACATTTATTCACTATCTTTGTTTGACCATCAGATTGAGGATGATAAGATGAGCTATGAGCTAGTTGAATACCCAAACAAGAATATAATTCCTTCCAAAAATTTCCTGTAAAAATGGGATCTCTGTCACTTACAATAATCTTTGGATTTCCATGTATATTTTGAATTGTTTTCATAAATGCAGTAGCAACTGTACTTGATTTAAATGGATGAGATAATGCACAAAAGTGTGCATACTTGGTAAGTCTATCAACTACCACCATGATGACACTCCTTCCTTCAGACTTAGGTAAACCTGTGATAAAATACATTGAAATCTCCTCCCAACGTTCACTTGGAATGGATAAAGGTTGTAGAAGACCAGGGGTCTTAATTTTCTCAACTTTATTTTGCTGGCAAACCAAACATTCTGCCACAAAATTTTGAATATCAGATTTAAGGCCATCCCAAAAAAAATATTTCTTCACCCTGTGGTAAGTTTTTTAAAATCCTGAGTGCCCTCCAAAAGTAGAAGTGTTCAATTCCAAAAGAATCTTTTGTTTTAGTTGGTAATTCTTGCAAATATATAAGTGATATTTGTACCATAAGGAGTAATTTTTCTAACTAAATGTATCAGATGTACTAGGATCTTGCTGCAACTTTTGAATGAGTGTCCACACTTCTTCGTCCTTCTTCCATTCGTCCCTTGCTTCGATTATCCAATCTGGTTGGATAATAGAAATGGCACAAAGAAATTCTTCCACCTCCTCATCCATTCTTGAGAGTGCATCTGCAACAACATTTAGCTTCCCTTTTTTGTAGATGATTTCAAAGTCATAACCCAACATCTTTGTGACCCATTTTTGCTACTCTTCTGAAGATAGTCTTTATTCCAAAAAGTTTTTAAGACTATCATGATCCAGTTTTACCTTGAAGTGTCTTCCCATTAGGTAAGGTCTCCATTTCTTTAGTGCATGTATTATTGCCAACATTTCCTCCTCATAAATAGCCTTTTGCAAATATTTTTCTTTGATTAAACAACTTTCAAAAGCAATGGGTCTTCCTTCTTACATTAAAACAACACCAATTCCATTTCTTGCGGCATCACATTCTACAATAAAGTTTTTTGTAAAGTCTATCATAGCTAAGATTGGTGCTAGGCACATTACCTCTTTATGATGTTCAAAGGCCTTAGTTGCTTCAAGAGTCCATGAAAATGCATATTTCTTCAATAATGTTGTCAGAGGTGCTGCTATTCTCCAATAATTCTTAACAAACTTGCGACAATACCCTGTTAACCCGAGAAATCCTCGCAACTACATTATGGTTGTGGGGATATTCCATTCCTTAATAGCTTTAATTTTGTTAGGGTCTACCTTAACACCCTCGTGAGATACAATATGACCCAAATATTCCACCTCTTGTACTCCAAAGAAACATTTGGATGCTTTTGCATATAATTGTTTCTCCTGCAATAGTTTGAGCACCCTGTCAACATGTTCAACATGATCCTTCCAAGACCTGCTATAGATTAGTATATCATCAAAAAATACTAGCAAAATTTTTCTAAGGAAGGGTTTGAAAATGGAATTCATCAACCCTTGAAATGTAGAAGGTGCATTGGTAAGGCCAAAAGGCATGACCAAAAATTCATAATGACCCTCATGAGTTCGAAATGTTTTTTTTTAGAATATCTTTAGCCTTCATTCTAATTTGGTGATATCCTGAACGAAGATCCACTTAGTAAAATAAATTGCTGCATGTAATTCATCCAATAATTCATCAATCACAGGAATGGGAAATTTATCTTTAATAGTGAGCTTATTGAGCTCCCTATAATCTGAACACATGCACCATGATCCATCCTTCTTGTGCACCAATACTACTGGAGTAGAGAAAGAACTTTGACTAGGTTGAATTATACCAGCCTCCAACATTTCTACAATCATACGTTCAATTTCACTTTTTTGGACATAAGGATATTTGTAAGGTTGGATGTTTGGAGGAACACTTCCTAGAATCAAATGAATAGCATGATCATGATTACGAATATGTGGGAGTCCTTTGGGAGTATCAAACACCTTGGAATGATTGTCCAAGACTTTTTGGAGATCTGGAGAAATAGATGATTCTGATGTTGGAACTTCTAGTGACCATAATTGTGCAATTACGCCTCGTTGTTCTTTATTCAAAAGATTTTTCATGACATTAGAGCTTATTATCTTTCCTGGCTTCCCTGCGATACCCCGTAATTCAATTTCCTTTCCTTCTGAAAAAAAATTCAAGAAAAGTTCTTGAAAATTAAAAGCTACCATCCCCAAAGATTGTAACCATTGTACTCCTAGTACAAAATCAACACCTCCCATTGGAATGTAAAGCATTAGACTATTGAATAAATATTCACCCATGGATAGCTTGATATTATGGAATTTTCTAGAGCAAATTATAGTTCCTCCATTTGCAACCATCACTTGACATTCTGGTGTTAGGTATAAGAAACAATTCAATTCCTTGGCTACCTTACAATGAATAAAATTATGGGTACTAGCCGAATCAATCAACACTATTACCTTTTTCTTCTTGATATGTCCGTCTACATTGAGAGTTTTGAGGAGTGGTAATTCCTACCAATGTGTTACATGATATGGTCAAACTCATTTCTTCTTCTTCTAGGGTTTCTTCCTGGTGTATATCCTCTTCTTTTGAAACTTCTTGTTCATTTTCTTCCTCCTCTTCACAATCTATGTAAAATAATTTCTTCTCAGCACACTTATGACCTTTAGTGTATTTTCTATCACAACTGTAGCAAAGCCCTTTTTCTCTTTTTACTTCCAATTGTTGTGGTGTCAACCTTGTAGGTTGTGGAATTCTAGGAGTAGCAACACTTCCATCTTTATAGATGTGAGTGGTAGGCTTCATTGTCGCCATAATTTTACATTTAATTTTTCTTACCAACCTGAATGCCTTCTCCAATGAATCAAGTTACACAAACTTCATGTTAGATGTTATCCTTTAAAGTCCCTATGAATACATCAATCCTGTGTTCCTCTGGAATATTAGTTACCCTTATATTCAATTTTTGGAAGTCCTCAATGTGCTCCACCATAGAACCCTTTTGTTTGAAATTTATTAATTGGCTAAAGAAGGTGTTGCTTTTTGTATCGTCATAATGTTCTATCATTTCCTCCATAAAAATTGACCAAGTGACAATTTTTTTGTGGGAGCAAAGCCATTGATACCATACAAATGTATTTTGTTCTAAATGTAAAGTTGCAATGCGTACCTTTTGTGTGTTTTCGCCATTAGGAAACATTTCTTGTATCAAATTTTCCAAACCTTCAATGTCTACTTTTAGATCATTCTTCATGTTTTCCATGTTGTCTTTCATTTTTTCATCGATCTTAACTTCCATGTCATCCATCTTAGCTTCCATGCCATCCATCTTAGCTTCCATTCCCACTTCCATGCCATCCATATTAGCTTCCAAACCATTCATCTTAGCTTCCACGCCTTTATTCAAACCATCCATATTATTTTCCATGCCTTTCTTCAAAACTTCCATTTCATTTTTTGTTCCTCTTTGTGATAGCGAAATTTGGTGCACTTGCCCTTGTAATTTTGATATCTCATGTTGTGTTTCTTCATCTTTGTTATTCATAGTATAGACTTCTTAAGGCTTAATGGGTGTTGAATTATTTTTAGGGGGAATTTTAGAACCCAATACTGATATATATTCTTCTATATTCCATTGTAATAAATTCAAACTAATTTTTTTCAAACGAGACTTATGTAATTCGAAAAAATACACACCTTTTTCTTTCTTTTGAGGAGCTCGATATTGAAACTAAATTATCTCCGTGATTGCAGATCTTCAATATCTGAAATTTGGCCCTAAAGTAGCCCTCTGAATCTTCTTTCTAATGCCATAGGCCTGACCTGATTTAGATTCTTCAAGACAAAGTTATGCCCAATCTCCCACAATGGCCTAATTATGGACTGGTTCAGTAGAGTGAAATTGTATGACTTGCCACGTGTCAATGTTTCCTTCTTTGGTTCTAAAATTGATATGATGAAAACTAAAGTCTGTGTACTTGCGGCCAATTTTTACAGAATTCCAATCTCATGCTTAGAGAGAGAGTTAGGAAGATTTTCCCACGATCACCTCTTGAGATGAAATTTCGCTATGACCTGAAAATTTCACGATGACCTATTTAGGTTAAATTCAGGAGCCTCCAAAAATCCCTAACTTCCATAGACCATATCTCCAAAAATATTGCGAACCAAGCTCTGAAATTGTGTGGCGATGTTCCTCTAGATTTCTTCTTCGCGCTATAAAAATTTCAGCTTCTGAACCTTCGTAGACAAAATGTTATAGCGAAAACGCCACGATGACCTATTTGAAGCAGAGAAACCCTAGAATCCAAAGCTCTGATACCAAATGTTCTGAAACAAGCTCCAAAAATAGAAGAAAATAAAGATCAACGCCTTATAAATAAACCACTTCGAGGGGGAAACCTCCAATACATTACATAAATGAACAATTCTTGGATGATACAGATGACAAAAACTCCTTTCTATATATAGGAGTCCATGGGGCCACAATGTAATCCTAGCCGACCTAACAATAATAATGTAAGGGCACAATAATAACAATATTGGGGTTATAAGGGTATAAAAATAACAATAAGGGGATTACACTAGCAGAATAATGGACTATACTAGTAATATAAGGACCTAACAGAATTCTTCAACTTTTTCATTAGCACTTCTTGTTTCTTTCTAACTAAGTTCTGAAATGGTTTCAAAACTATCAAACTTTGTTTTCTTAGTTCTTCTCTCAATTGACATAGTTTGAGCATTTAAGTAATACTTAATCAAATATGGAATAGTTTCAGGAACAGTTTCAACCTCAGTCAGAGGTTTAAATAAAAAGGACTTGACAAGAATTTTGGTAGAAATGGGACTCATGGAAGTATCATGATAAGTCTCTGGAATATAAGTTTTAATAGTTTTATCTTGTTTCTCAACTAACACTTTTTATATGGAAGATAAATCAGTCAATGTTTACTGAGAGGTGCTAGTAATTTACTCATATTTATTTGTATCAATCACCATATCTTTGACTTGCTCATCAATTTTGTTGGACTCCATATCTGCCTGAGTGGTTTTATTTGGACCATCAATAATAATGACACTCTTGGCATAGGAAGTATGTTTTAATGTTACATTTTCTTTCTCTGATTTTTGTTGTTTCTAATATTTAACATATCTTATCTTTAGACCCTGTTGGTTTATCTCACTATTTGGCTCATTTTAATAGTGTTTTCTTTGGTTGTAGTTGTCTATGGAGTTGTAAAAGAAACATTAGCAACATTTTCAACTTGAGATTTTTTATTTTTTCAGAAGAGGAAACAGGGTCTGAAATAATGTGATTGAAATTGTATTTCAAATCTCACGAGATTTCATCTCTTTAATTGGAATATTAGTATCAAGACTCTTATATTTAAAGAAGTATTCATAAATATTTTCTTTAAACTCTTGTAGCTTATTTCTATCGTCCCTAATCAATAAATTTCCTGTTTCACAAGCTTGCTCAAAATTATCAATATCAATGAGAATATCATCAAAATGAGGCTGATGATGTGTGAAGGTTTTGATGTAGCTCACAAATTTATAATGCTCATTAATGATTCCTCTAGGATCATAATAAAAAATGAGTAATGAATAAAACCAAACATCTTGAAGTTCTTCAACCTCCTTAAACACATATCCTCGATCCTTGAGGCAAATTTTTCGAAAGTTAATTGGGAAGTTTGGAAAATTTTTCTTTTGAATTTTCCTCATTTTCTGAGCTTTACAATTCAATTTTAACTCGTTACCTCTCTTAAAAAAATCCTCTCTGGAAAATATCTTGGAATAAGATGAAGGTTATCTTCACTTCAATAGGATCCAATATATGTGAATAATTCTTTCATAAACCAATCTCTTATTTCTTCTAATTAATCCTTAAGGCCTTGACTAACCCTAAGAGGGCTCTTTCCAAACAAAATCTCATGAAAAAGGATCATCACATAATTACAAATGTCATAAAAATGGATTTTGAAGTTACATTCCCACAAAATAGAGGCATAATTATGAATAAGAAATTGTTGGTCACTTGGGTAATTCCATTTCATCAAAGGAAATAGAAAAAAAGAAATTATAATATCCATTATATAGAATTACATGCAAAATATCTGTTCATATCCTAGAGGAAATAAAATGGATAACTTTAGGGCATATTTTAAATTTTGAGAAACAATATCAACCCAATTCAAACACTTTGAATCATTGAGTAGACTATGTATTAAAGCCATCCATTGCAAAGCATCCACGATTGAGGGCCTACAGAAATGTAGTCCTAGACATTTTGAGGACATTTCCTGAGTACACTTTGACAACAATACCCCGAATGCAGAATCTTATTGCAGATTCTCTTGCCACTATTGAAAGCAATTTGAAGATTCCAATGAACTCCAGCAACAAATTTGAAATTTATATCAAACACCGACCTGTTGTTCTGGATAATTTAAGGTATTGGAAAGTGTTTTGGGATGACAATGAAATCAATGCTTTTTTGCAGAATGAAGGAAAATTCAAGGATACTCCCATAGAAGGTGATTATGAAGCTGATGACTAATAAATCGAAGCAAAGCAGATGGACGTGTTGCAGCTAAAAGACAATGTAATTCCTAGATGTCTCATACCTTTAGAGGAGCTTTTTGATCAAGATGATGTTGCAAAGAAACCAAGCTTGGTGCCTACTGATAAAGGAGTTGAAAATGTGAACCTAGGAACAGCTGACAAGCCTAAGCTTGTGAATTTATCAAAAGCATTGTCCCCTGAGGTAAAAGAATAGTATGTTAAATTGATTTCTAAATTTTCTGATGTGTTTGCATGTGATTATTCAGATTTGAAGGTGTATGACAAAAATATAATTCAGCATACTATTCCCATCAAGCCGGATCAAAAGCCATTTAGACAGAAGCTGAGAAGGATCAACCCAAAGCTTCTGCCATCCATTGAAAAAGAGGTAAATAGACTGTATAAAGCTGGTATCATTCTCCCAATTAGATTTTCTAACTAGACTTCAAATTTGGTCCTGGTACGTAACAAGACAGGAGAGATAAGGTTGTGCATAGATTTCTGGAATTTGAATAAAGCATCCTTAAAGGATAACTATCCACTTCCAAAGATAGACCATATTCTACAGAGAGTAGTTGGAGCATCAAGGATTTCACTACTCGATGGCTACTCAGGCTATAATCAGATCTTGGTGCATGAAAAATACCAAGACAAAACTTCTTTCACAACACCCTGGGGAACTTTCCAGTATGCCAAAATGCCATTCGGACTGAAGAACGCTAGAGCCACTTTCCAGGGAGCAATGGATATTGCTTTTGCCAATGAAAAGGATGTTTTTCTTGTTGTTTATTTGGATTATCTGACAGTGTTTTATGGTTCTGATGATGAACGTTTGCACCACTTGAGAGTTTTTTTTCAGTGATGCAGAAAGTTTGGGATTTCTCTCAATCCAAAGAAAAGTTTGTTTGCTATGGATGAAGGCAAGCTGCTAGGGCATATCATCTCTAAAGATGGTATTCGCATCGATCCATCCAGAGTGGAGGCAATTCAGCACATAGACCTTCCATGTAACAAAAAGGAGATTCGGGCATTTAATGGTAAGATGAACTTCTTGCGTAGGTTTATACCCAATTTGGCTTAACATTTAAGAAAAATGACTAACATGTTGAAAAAGGACAGCACTGTCAAATGGAGTGAGGAGGCTATCAAGTCATTTAATCTGGTAAATTTTTCTCTGTCCAATGCCCCAATCTTGATTAGTCCTAATTACACTCAATATTTCATTATATTTTCATTTGCATCGGAGCAACTATGGTTGCAGTATTGATGCAAAAGAGAGATTAGATTGAAAAGCCAATTGTCTTCTTCAGTAGGACTATTCAAGATGCTGCTTTGCGGTATAATATCATTGAGAAAAAAGCATTGGCCCTTATCAAAGCATTGAAGGATTTTAGAGTATACATTCTGCATTCACATACTATAGCATATGTTCCTAATGCAACAGTAAAGGATGTGTTAATGCAAACTGATCCAGAGGGTCAAAGGGGTAACTGGATAGCAGCAATGTTGGAATATGATTTGGAGATCAAACCCACAAAGTTGACCAAAGGACAAGGCTTGGAAAAGCTAATGGCCCAATCAAACCTGTGTGCCCTGGATATAAACCTCATAACAGCAATGTCAGAAGATGAGGATGAAGGTTTTCTTGTTCTAGTTTCTGACATTTTTCTACAATCCCCATGGCATTCAGACATTGTTTATGTTCTTCAGCATCTTTCTCCACCTCCCGGGATGTCTAAAAGCAAAGGTAGATCACTGAAACTTAAGTCTGCTAAATTCTGTATGCTAAACAGTGCTCTTTATTGGAAATATCCAAGAGGTATGCTACTTAATTGTTTGGTTGAAGATGAGGCTCAGTAGGTGATGCATGACTTTCACAATGGTGATTGTGGTGGCCATTTGTTTTGGAAAACAATGGCTAACAAGGTATTGAGAGAAGGATATTATTGGCCCACTTTATTTTCATATTTGTACAAAACAATGATGAGCTGCCATGAGTGTCAAGTTTTCCAAGGAAAAAGGAAACTGCTTCCTCTTCCTTTGAAACTAGTTTCAGTAAATGCTCCCTTTCAGCAGTGGGGACTCGATTTTATAGGGGAAATCCATCCTGCATCATCAGCATAGCATCGATGGATCTTGACAGGTATAGATTACTTCACCAAATGGATCGAGGCCATTCCAGAAAGGCAGGCTACATATACGGTAATCATTCAATTTTTAGAATCAAATATCTTGTCTCGTTTCGATTGTCCTCACAAAATCATAACAGATAATGCAGCAGCGTTTAGATCTAAGAAGATGGTGGATTTCTGCGACAAATACAATATTGTGTTGGGCCATTCAATAGCATACTACCCACAAGGCAACAGCCTGGAAGAATCATCAAATAAATCTCTGATAAACATAATCAAGAAAATGCTGGAGGCAAATAAAAGAAACTGGCATCGAAAGCTCATCAATGCGTTATGGGCCGATAGAGTCAGTAGCAAGAAATCCTTAGGTATGTCACCGTTTGAATTGGTTTATGTTACTGACGTTGTTTTTCCCACGTCACTTACAGTTCCGGTCATGAGATTATTGCAAGAGGCTGGAAATGAAGAAGACGATAATCAGCGAAGGATCAATCAGATGATCCGCCTTCAAAAAACAAGGGAGGAAGTGTCTCAGAATGCCATTCTGTTGCAGGAGAATATAAAGAAAATCTATGACCATAAGACTAAAGCAGAAAAGTTTCAGTTGGACGATGTGGTGTTGAGATGGGATGCATGAAATGAGGACAAAGGGAAGCATGGTAAGTTCGAAAACTTATGGAAAGGACCATACAAGATTTCAGCATACAGGGAACAGAATGCTTTCTTGCTCTCAGAGATGGATGGCCAAGATTTCCCTGGAGGAACAGTGAATGGTAGGCTTTTGAATCACTACCACTGTTGAAGATAATGGATCAAAACTATGTCACAAATAATTGTATATACCATGTTATTTTTTATCAGATTTCAAGTACACAGTCATTGAAGTTTGGGGCCCGAGGTGAAGGTTATAAAACTTGAATGATATGTGTAAAATTTTGGTTTTAATTTAGTTTTCAGTCTTAATTTTGAGTCAGATTCAGTCTGCATTGTGTTAGTTTTCAATATTTTGACTCCATTGCCCAATGGATAAGGCTACTTGGTCTACGGTGTTCTTGGCACCTCCAAGGAGCTACCATCCCCATTGGAGCCAATGTTAGTGTCAGTCTTGTCATACTACCATCAGTGATCAAACTTACTCTTTTGCATTTGCATATTAGGAGTCTCATACCATAAATTTTCATCATTCCACTAGGTCATGGATTCATTGATGGTAGTGGTCTTTCATCAGTTTTCCCTCCTATAATACTTGTTGATTCTCCTCTCTATGGTCTTTACTCATGATTCATTTTCACTCCCAATCCATATTAGTAGGTCATAGGGTTGGTCTCATTAGTTTCTAGGGTCTCGTCATGGTCAAATTAATGATTCAAGTGTCAATAAATATCAGCAAGGTCATGAGGAGATCAAACAAACTCGAAGGCACAGCATGTGAAAAAATCAAAGAATTGTTATATTGAGCTTGATGTAATTTTCACCTCAAAACCATGTTTTGAGGTGAAAACATAGTACTTTTCTTTTATTATCATATTTTATGTAATTTTATGTCTTCATATGTAATAAGTTGCACTTCAGAAGCTGCTATCTCCACAAAGCCTCCACCCTGCCTTTCAGAGATGTTTTCCATAGCATTTTCAATGCAAAATCATGCTCTAAGTGTGTCCATCAGAAAGAGCCCGGAAAGAGCTTTCCAACGGTATATTATATTTTCAAAACTGGCTCCTGGATTGAAAAATATGCCTAAGTGAACGAAGGTCCCCTTTAGCCTAACTTTACCACTTTTCCTCATTTTTCCAAAAAACTTTATAATATAATCTTGAAGTGTTTCAATCGCAACCCTTTTCCGATCACACTGTTTAAATTGCAACTCCGAATTGAGTACCACCGATTGAGCTAATTTCCGATTGATAAAACCCGATGCAATCGCATCGCATCGCCAATCCAATCACTCATCGCATTCCATCTTTCGATTTCCCCGATGCGATGAATCGCATATCGCCAATCGCATTTTTTATTCCCAGCACTTAACCCCCACTCTGCTCACCCTCTGATTCCCAATTGTGATTGGTTGGGGTCCCACCTTAAATCCCTTCTGCCTTTTCCCAAATGAAACAAGTTTTTCCTTTGTAAAATGCGAAAAATGATTTTAAAGGATTTCATAAGTATGTTAAACGACTGCCCTCCCCCGCCGATGTGATTGATCGCACATTGCCAATTGCAATCAGCAGTTCCCATCGGCACTTTACTTTGCTCCCATTCCCGATTTCGATTGCGATTGTTCCTCGAGTCTCACCTAAAGCCCTCTTATCTTTTCATTTAAAAATCAATTTTTCCTTTGTAAAGCGTGAAATTCATTTTTTATTTGTTTTACAAATGCCTTTCTTTCCATCGCATAAGATTCATCGCAACATCATCTCCCGACCCGCAGATGCGATGAGTCGCATGTCACTCATTGTATCGCGCATTTCCTCCGCCATGTGTTACACCCGCTCCCACTCCGACTTGCGATTGTGATTTGCATCGGTTCCACCAAAACCTTTCTACCTTTTCAATGAAAAATTGTTTTTTCCCTTTGTAAAGGCATAAAACTTGTTTTTATTTGTTTAAAGGGATTTCTCCATTATGCCATCGGACATCGCTTTACTTTGCATATCACCACCGCTCCATTTTATTACTCCATCACACCTGCTTCCATCGCATCGCAATTTCCCAATCGCATCCCATCTGCTATGTCATACACCCCCTCGCCTCTCCCGATTGCGATTTGCAATCGCATAAAGCCCACCTCCCTTTCCCTTCGATCTTTTTCTTTCAAAAGAGAAATTTCTTCATTAAATGGCATATTTCATTGGTTCCACAAGGCATTTCTCAACATATATGGGATTTTCAGCAAAGAAAAACAAACATTCAAGGTCGTGAGCTAATTATGAAACAGAAACTTCTACAACAGCGATGCAAAAGGGATCTATTCTTCAGATTTCCTATTTTCATTCATTCAATGTAATAGTGAATCTTCAAGATGGTCAATACGTATTGTTTCTCCTTCCTTTCAAGGGCATATTGTTGGTCTTCTTCCTATGTTTGGATTTCAATTTATGGGCTGGTGAAACAGCTCCCTTTTCTTTGGATCTACTTCCCTCAATTTCTATCTATTTAATGTAATTTTTGAGTCATTGTAAAGGGGGGGAAAAGGTGTGGAATTAGCTTGGAAATCACTGAGGACGCTCTGCGCTCCATTTGTAAAAGTTTGGCAAGGAATTAATAAAGATATGCAGCTCTGATTTGTGGGATCCCTATGGTATGAATTTTAGCATTTTCTCTTTCCTTTGTGTTCATCTGTAATTTGTTATGTTTACCATTTATTCATTCATATCTCTGGTTGAATGTTTTCCAGATAGATAGGTAGTATCCATTGTTTAATGCTCTTCCTTGGGAAATCATTCAATACTCTATATTTTCTTCTATTTGAAAAGGATCCATTTCCTATGCCCTTTTCAGCTCCTCACTGGTCTTACCATTCCATCATTATTTAAACTTAGTTGCTAAAATTCCTGCCTACCTTGCCCCATGAAATACCCTGTATCTCTGATTTAATTCCCCAGATTCAAACTGATCTTTCTATTCCACATAACCCTGATAATTTATAAAAACATTTCCCATCATTATACCTAGCCTAAAATCAGTTTACTCTTATATTTCATTGAATATTTTTCATGGAGAGAGCCCTCTCCTGACCTTGTACGGCTAGCTACAAAGTTGAGCGTGGTTTGAGGTTACCTCGATTTTCCTTCTTTCAGCCTAAGGTTCAAATTAGGTGCTAACATCTTCCTAAGAGATTGGGTTGAAATTTTTAACCCAGACAAGGAGGATTTTAACTAGGCACCAGTTTGGATCCAGATGTATTCATTATCGTTAGAATATTGGGATGAAGAAACCCTAAATGACATAGGAAGCAACTTGGGAGATTTCATCAAGATTGTTGAATAAATCAAGCTCAGATGATACAGCGCTTATGTTAGAATCTTCCTCTACATGCACCTGGCCAAAGCCCTTTCAGATTTGGTATGTCTCTACCATGATGATTTTGAATGAGTTCAAAAAATAGATTATGAACATGTGACTTTTCATTGTTGTAAATTTCATGAGCATGGCCATCTCTTTAGATACTTTCCACTCAATCAACCTCCAAAACCTCCCCCTAGCTCAGAAACTATAGATGTTGAAGGCTTTACCAAAGTTTCCAGCTATAAAATTCATACCAAGAAACCCACTGTAACCCCCAAAGTCTCTCCCCCCTCAACCAGCAACAGCTTCAATATTCTTGTGAAATATCACATCCTAGAAGGGGAATCCTCCTGTCAAAACTTTGATTCCTCCAAATTTTCCATCCCTAAAATTTCTATGACCCCTATGCTCATCCCTGACCCTCCTCCCCCTCAAGTAGCCACATAGCCTCAAACCACTTAGACAGGCCAATCGAGCAAAGATAAAGAAGTATTCATCTGGAGCTCCACCCTAATGGAAATACATGGCAAGAAACCACAAGAAGTATAGGAAGAAGGCACCAAGGCAGAACTGGATCAACCCTCCCATATGGAAGAAGAACCTGAAATCATTGATCTAAGTGATCTGGACATCTTAGCACTGGAAATTCCTTGTAGAAATAAATATTATGACAAGATACTGCCCAGGCAGATTAATAGCCTGGACGTTGTTCTCTTCAGCGCTCAGTAGTGCAATTCCTTGGCCATATAGGATGGAAGCCCTTGGGATGGAAAAAAAAACTCTTAGAAGAGTCAAAGAAAAGAGGGCGGTGCACTGATCTACAGTGAACCATCATTCTAGGAGAAAATTTAGTTGAATCTAGGTGATATCCCAAGCTGATCAAGTTGTACCAGCCAGTCTCCCACAATTCTCAATGAAGCTCACATATTGGGATAGTTGAGGGCTTAACATCCCCGCCAAGCACCGAATGATCAAGAATATAATTGTGCAAGACAAACCAACTATTTTATTCATGCAAGAAACCAAATGCACTAGTACTAATCTGAACTCTATCATCACCAAGTTATGGCAAGGCTGCAATACCACTACGGTTGATGCAACAGGCACCTCAGGAAGATTGGCCATTTCCTGCCATTCTCATATCCCTTTCTAAAATTCATTCCTCTCACAACTTCATTCAGGCCACTTTTCATTTGATAGGCACCAACATCCATGGCCACCTAACCAATGTCTATTTTCCCCAACCCCTCAACAGAAAATAGCCATTCTTAACTCCATTGAGATCCTAAATTCCACTAGGCACCATCCCCTCTAGATCATTGGGGGAGAATTTAATATGATCAGCAAGCTCGAGGAAAAGAAAGAAGGAAGACCTAGACTAGATTTTGACAGCCTTAGCTTTAAAGAATTTATTTAGAGAAAATGGTTGATCGACCTCCCCTCTTCTAATGGTATTCATACTTGGAACAACAGAAGAAATGGATCTTAGCAGATGGCTTCGAGGTTGGATCGATTTCTCATTTTAGATAATGCAATCCATCTTAGAGGCGACATTTATTCCTCCATCCTACCGTCCGCCAACTCTGATCATTGGCCAATCCTTCTACAGTGATTGTGTCCTAAGGATGCAAGAAATCGGCCATTTCGTTTTGAGCAATTCTGACTATCTCATCTGGGATTTAGAGACATTGTCTCCACTTGGTGGAGCAGTTTCACCCCCCCTACCAGCTCCAAAATGTATCAATTCCAACAGAAACTTAAGTTTCTCAAATACTCTCTTAAGAGATGGAATCAATCCACCTTTGGCAACATCTTTCAGCATCAAAAGGAATTGGAGCATCAAATGGAAGATCTGTAGATGTGTATCATACAAGAGGGTAGATCAAAAGCTCTGGTTGGTCAAGAAAATGACCTCCTAACCCGACTGGATGAACGAAGACAACAAGAATAAATTCTTTGGAAGCAAAAGTTAAGAATTCAATGGCTCAAAGAAGGGGAGAAGAATACCAAATTCTTTCACTGTTCCACCATTCAGAGGTGCATGCATAATTGTACCGCCATCCTCAATAAATGTCAAGGGGACAAGCTTGAGGACCATGAGGATATAGAAAAAGAACTCCTCAACCACTTCAAGCACATCCTCCAGGAGCCTCAAGGTAATATGCAACTAGAAATCAGCAAGATCACACAGCATATCCCAAAGCTAATCACTGAGGAGCACAATCATATGCTACTTAAACCAGTATCGCTGCAAGAAGTTGAGCAGGCCATGGCTCATCTTAAAGATGGTAAGGCTCCCGGACTTGATGGTTTGACATCCAACTTTTTCCACTTCTTTTGGAGCAGCATCAAACTGGAAGTCTAGGACTTGGTGGAGGAATATAGAAGCATGCATTGTCTTGGGTGTGGAGCTTGATTATCTTGTTTATTTTGTATCACAATTTTGGATCCCTGTAGCTTAATGAAGTGGAAATGTTGCCCATAATTAAACGTTGCCTAGTGGCACCAGGGGGGTAAGCACCCCTGAAGCTCAAAACAGATGTAAAATTGCCTTGCAAAAGTATAATAATTTCTAAATAATCTGGTTCATTCGTTAGGTGGATGATCTGACAGTAGAAGTTATGTTTAGTTTAGGGTTTTTTTCCCTAGAAGACAACCCCTTGCTTGTATGAGGGTATTGTATTACGTCTGTGTATTGTATGTGTATTCATAGAGCGAGAAAAAAATAGGGATACTGTGAGAGAGAACATAGTATATTACAGCAGATCTGTTCAGGATTATGTCTCTTCTTTTTGCTGGATAATAGAAAGGAAGGACTGGCTATTTGAGGTGTACATAGCCCAAACTGGGTGAACCACGTATATCTGTGTCTCTCTAGTTTTATGTGTTTTGTGTGCTTGTGTTTTCCGCATATTTTATGTGTTGCATTGCTCTGTAATATAGAATTTTCTAACACATTGGATCCTTCCTTCTCTCAATGCTACCTTCCTTGCTCTAGTCCCCAAAGAAGATCAAGATGTCACTCCTAACAAGTATAGACTGATTGCCTTATGCAATGTCATCTCCAAGGTGATCGCCAATAGGCTTAAACCCCTCCTCCCTATGCTCATTTCTTCAGAGCAGACTGGATATGTGGAAGGCCGTCAAATTTTGGATGGGATCATTCTTACCCATAAAGTTACCTATTCTCTGAAACATTTGAAGAAAGCAGGTATGCTTCTAAAAATCGACCTCTCTAAAGCTTTTGACAAATTAAGATGGGATTACATTAATCAAATGCTCTTAGCCTTTGGCTTTAGCCCCACATGGACTCATTAGATCCTCAGTCTCATCTCTTCCACTTTCTATTCCATCCTTGTCAACGAAGCCCCATCTCCCTCTTTCTCTCCCTCTAGAGGCATACGCTAGGGTGATCCTCTTTCGCCCTTTCTGTTCGTTCTCATGGAGGAAGGTCTAGGGCTCCTCATTTATCATTTTTCCTCTTCCCATTCCCTTCGTGGTCGGAATATTCACCACAATCACCTCATTACTCATCATCAATTCATCGATGATAACATGTTTTTTGGCGACCCCTCTATTCAAGAAGTCAGCACCTTCAAATCTCTATTTGACAGCTTCTTGGAAGCTTTGGGAACAACTACTAATGCTGCCAAATCCAAAATCTACTTCTTCAACACCCTGCCATCAATCAACGCAATATCTCCAAAATATTAGACTTCTTTATTTCCACTCTGCCTTCTAATTACCTGTTGAAGCCTCGAAAATTACTGCAACAACATTGGGGGATAACCACCCGGTCCAGACCTTAATACAACTCCTTTTCCGTTTATGATAGTGGCTCTGACTAGTTTAACTAGCTCCAGTTACCTTTTCCTTATCGCTATTGGTTTACGATGTATCTTTAACTACCAATAGACAAGGATATCGGATCACTTCTTCTTGTTGATCAGGAAAGAGAATGATCCTTAAGCTGATTTGGGTTCAGCCAAACCATAATTAAGATTTTGCCTCTTTAAGGAGAGGACTTAAAAGAATATAGAATTTAATCTAAATGCAAACTTATTCTATAATGCAAGCAAAAAAACTAATCTAAATCCCATCTTAATTAGGTAGATATAGATCTAACCTAACTAAGAGCAAGATAATTAAATGATGAGAATTTAAATATGTCTGGCTTTTACTTAATGTCAACCTAACGAAGAAATTCAATTTAGCTGACATTTGTGAGTACCAAAACACATCCCGTTGAGACCATTTAACTAAAATAATAAATGAACAACACTCCGGAAAAAATTCACAAAAATGATATTGATTGTCAAATCAATCAAGCTAATAATTAAATAATAATATGCGGAAGAAATTCGCAAACATTAATATTTAATAAATCAATTTTATAAGATGGATTTCTGAGTAGATAGTTACTCAGAAATCAGAGTTTAATCCATAAGAACAGAGATACATCACAATATTGAGACAAATTATCCATATCAACAGAAATGCATAAACATGAATAAAATGAAACAACAATTTTATTATCATAAAATTGAAGCTGGTATTTGATACAGAAATGCCAAAAATACCAGTTAATTGAATCCGCTTCTCTGATCCTGGTCTCTAACAGTACTTTACATTACTTGAATTTCTGCTTTCAAAACTAGAGCTACAGAAATGCAAACTCTGCCCATCATACATAATTCAAGATATAAAGAAAAACCCTCAATAATATTCAGATCTGAAAATTTTCTCTCTTCCCTTCTACAACTCTAAATTCCTATTACAAAAATGCTTTTAGAAGTTTAGAATTGCATATGAGAGTAGCCCTTTTTACATTTTGCAATCTACAATTTATAATATTTCCAAAAGTATTTTGAAATGAGAGTTTGTTGAAGAAAAATCTGCCCAATCCAATTTTATTTGCGCAAAAATTCCAATATTTAATTGTTGGAGCTTTCTCATTGATTGAGATCTTTTTCTCCATATCCCTTCTACTATTTTTCCTGCAAAAAGAAATCAAAATTAATTAAGATGCAAAAATAAAATCAAAATGTCAAATCTAGAAATTAAAATAGATCCAATTAAAACTTAATTAAATAAATAAAAAAAGGAAAAATAAGCTTTATTTTTATTTATGTGCTGATCTAATTGGCCAATGAGAACATAGACAAATGAATTTGCACTCATAAGTTGTGGCAAATTAAAATGCAAAAAAAAAACTCAGAAAAATAGTTTTGTTTAAAATTTTGTAGCTTGATCTTTTGCTGAATTTTAGACCCAATAACTGATCAAATCTGGAAATAAAACCTCTCCAGGAATAATCTCCATCATTTTATCTTTCCAATGAGCTGTCATGGGCCTCATTTGGCCAAGTAAAACTACATTTATGAGCCTCTAAAGTTGATATATTAAAATTGCCAAAAATCTGGAATTTTTGTTGCTTAGGCTAAAAAAATAAAAATTTTAAATTAAATTCTAATCCTAAATTAGATTATGATCTTTAATTAATTAATTCTAATTAGTTGCAATTATATTATTCATCTAATTTAGTTATAATCTAATTCTAAATTAAATTTTAATTATCTATTGATTAATTATAATTACATTGTTAATTGTTAATTATAAACTAATTATTTAATAAACTATTTATTAATTAATGTTAATCTAACTAATAATTATAATTAACTATTTATAAACAAATTAATCTAATTAATAATCAATTATAATTTAATTAAATTAATTACATTCTATTAATTAATTTAATTAATTTAAAATTAATTATTTCAAATATTAAATATTAAATCTATTATTAAATTAAAACTTAACCTAACATTAAACTAATATAAAACTAAAACTAACACTACACTATATTAAATTAAAACTAACCTAAAACTAACCACCCATTATTCCAATAACATAAAACTAACGAATGAGTTGAAAACTTATGTAAGTGCACATGTCTTTCATCGCAATCGGCACATCGGGAGGGTGAGGGCTATCGGAGGTTTTTAGAAATGCATCCCATGAAAACTTCTAATGCGATGAAAAAGATCTCGATGCGATGTTTTATTATATTTTTTTATTTTTTTATTTTTTTATATCAAATTTTAATTTAATTTAATTAATTTAAAATTTAACGTAAAAATTAGTTTTTTGTTTTAGTTTCATTTTAATGATGCTTAATGAAATTATGAAATTATCTAAAGTTTATTTTCTTATCTAAACTATAGCCACTTTGATAAAATGTACTGCCACTTCGACATTTTGAGTTTTCGAGGTTAGTAATTTATTGGAATAAATGACTAAAATCCCGATGCTTTATGATTTGGCTGTATAGGTAAAAAAATGAAAAATGTTAGTAATAAATAACTACAGGTTAATATTTAAACTAAATTCATTATTGAACTAATTTAATTACAAAAATGGAATATTGTACATTTTACGCATTTTTAACCCAGGCAACATAATTGATTAGACTTTAAAGGAGTGCCATTTACAAACCAATCGACCAAATGAGGTGAAAAAAGCATCAAAAGAAAGCTTATAAAAATTGATTTCAACCAAGCAATCAAAACAAAAATCTAAAGAAAATGAAAAAGTAATAAAATCATAAGATAATTAACTTAATAAAAATCCTAAAAGGCGTTTAGCCAAAAAATTTATAGAAAGGGTCCCCTTTATTTGAAATGAACAAGTCAAAAATGTGGAGGGGGGGGGAGGGGGAGGGATGGGGTTGTGTTTTAACACAACAATTGGCGACACGCGGGAGAAGAACCAGCTATCTTTGTTTGATATGAATGAAATTTTCCTAAAATTAAAATAAAAAAAATTAAAGAAGAGAAAATTATTTTTTTGGAATGCTTGAATAGGTTCATTAATCTGAATAAAAACAAGAATTATCTTATTGTAATTTTCTTAAAATTCCTCATAAATTAAAATATTTCAAAACTCTATATCGGTTCTTAATTAGTTGTAGAGATAAAGCAGGGGTCACTTTACAGCTTAGCTTTTAAAATGTACTCATTTCTCACAGGTAGAGCCACTGCTGCCAGCAAACATTTATAGTCTCGACAGGGTTACCTTTTAATCATGAATGATTCAGAATCCCATCTATTTAAGAATTATTGACCTAGAGATAAATCCATTTATATATGTTTAATTATTTTTATTTTTTTTATTTTATTTTTTTTAATTGTTAAAAGCCATTGTCCTGGTTTGGTAGCCAGATAGTTGACAATGCCATTCACTTGTTATAATTGGACTGAACAACCTGGCTCGTGATGAGACCCCTTTTTTTATAATTGTTTGCAATCATAAGCCATTACCCTAGTTTGTTTAGCAGTGTTGGTAATGTCAGTCTATTTTTCCCCTATGATCATGGTAAGCAGGCGCGCGATGAGACCTCTTATCTTTTAAGTTTAAATATATTTATGGATTACACTCTTGAAAAATAAAACTCTTTTAAATAGGGAGAATCATTAACTCCTTAAGAGTTTAGAATGACAATTTCAGAGTTAAAAGTGCTTTGTTGTAAAGTGTCTTTACTTGGTTAAGAATAATTTTTCTTAACTGATAATAGAATTTTAAAAGATCTTAATAAAATATTGAAATCTCAAAATAATTACAATTTTTATGAAAAAGAATTTTCTCAGATTTTATGATACTTCGTCAACTTCTCTTGTTTTGTAATCTCTTCCTTAAGTATGTCTACTTCTATATTAAGAAAAACAAACCTTATTAAGAGATTTAAAGAAAAAATTAATTGTAAACTATTAACAATTTTTCCCTATGTATGCCAACCATTGTTAGGTAACAAGAAAGCCTTCCATATAAATCATGTCAAAGTCACCGAAATCAAAACTGAAAACCAAAGAAAAAGAATTCTTAAGCTAAAGTGAGAAAAGAAATCAACAAACAAAAATAAAAATGAAGAAATTTAAAAGTGGAAAGGAAAATTCAAGTTTTGAAATACAAACTCTAACAAGAATGTTTATACCAATGTCTCAACAACATGAAGTAAAAGAAAATAATCATGTAATCATTCATTCTTATGTTGAGATTTAGATAAATTATACCTTGCAGGGTTATAAGTATTTTAGGCTTTATATAGCAGTGGTGATAAAATTCAGCCACAAAAATTCTTGTCTGATGTCAATCTTCTTGTTTCAAAGCATCATCTTAATTATTTTATAATAAAATGAATGCTTAAAGAAACAAACTAAAGTTTCAGAAACTTTCTAGTGTAGTTGTTTCAACGAAGATTATTGCTGATTCTTGAAATAAAACCAGGAGAAGAGCATAGGGCTTCCAGAATATGATCTGGCAAATGATTGAAAGCTTTTATAAAGAGCTGCAAAACAGATTTAAATATCAACATAATTTAAAAACAAAACTAAAACTAAAGTAATGAAATGGAAATTAATGAAAGTGGGTACATGAATCTTGCCATTGGATAATTGCATTTTATCTTACCTGAAAGGTATCAGTTTCTCCAATACTAGCTGACTTCTTTTTTAGTTAACATTAAAAACATGAAGAAGTCAAACTAACCCAAAATCATTATTTATTTTATTTAAACTAAAGCAAGTAGTAAAATGTAAAAATGAAATTCTTTGTGTTCAAAGGAATTGAAATTAAAACAAATGCATCAGAAATGAGATTGAGAATTTGCAGTGATGAATATTCTCAAAATATTATAAGTTTTATACAAATTCCATGATTTTATAAATTGTTCAGAGTTAAGACCAGATTTAAGATAATGAAATTTAAAATAGAGAGGTCTTAAATTTCATATTTAATTATGGAATTATTTAAAACTGAAACATAAGAGAAATTAAAATGATTTGAATATGTTGCAAATTGTCATTAATCGCTTTAGTATCATAGTGGTTACCCAAGATTTCTTTAAATTAACTCAATGCCTTATCGGATGATTCGTATTGCATGTAGAGGCATGCGTTGGAGTTTATCGCATCGGGGGTTGCAGTAGCAAATTACCGATATGAGATCATCCAAAAAGAGTATGTGCGATGATATGGAATGATCATATCATAGAAGAAATGTTATATTTAGGATCGGGTACAGTCATGTTGTAAATTGCACATCGCACACCGCATCTCGCGATTTGTATTTTGAGCATTGGACATTGCACATCGCAGATTCGAAATAGTGGCATGACCATGAAAAATGATGAAGAAATTGCGATATCGGCAACGCGATGGATGACGTGGATTTTGGCATTATGATATGAGCATCAAAAATTTTGATGAGCGATATCGATATCAGCATTACGAAATATTGGAAAATAGTCATGTTGGAAATGCCAATATGATTCTTGTGATAGAAGCGATGCGATGGATATAATAATCGGTGATGAGCAAAGAGCGATAAGTGATGAGCAATTGATGATTAGTGAATAGCGATAAGCGATGAGAAATCAGCGATTAGTGAAAAGCGATAAGTGATGAGAAATCAGCGATGAGTTATCGCATCGCAACTTTTAAAATGAGCGCATAAGGATGTATTCAATTTTCCTCCCGATTTGTGATTTGCGATTAGACTTATCGCATCAGAGGTCTTTCAAATGAATATATTAGAATGTGATTTCCCGATTCACGATTGCGATCAAGATTTTATCGCATCAAAGCTTTTCAAATGGAATAATTAACATTATGCTTAATGCGATATGCGCATTTATGATCCGATTCATCGCATTGGAACTTTTGTGATGAAAAACAAACTTTTCAATTTATTCCAATATGATATGTGATCGGCGATCGGCAAAATTAAGTGCATGATGTAACAATATGATAGGTAGATATGCGATGGAGAATGAGCCCGATAAATCTATTACAAATGTTTAATATCGCATCGGGTTCGAGACATCGGTGCTTTTTTAAATTATGACCCTACCATTATTGCGATTGAACAGACGTGATATTTCTTATGAACTTGATTTAAATTTAATATCGGATCCCGAATTATGTGTATATCACAATATTGGTAAATTTGATTATCAGAGATCGATGATTCAAGATAATGGAAACATATTCAATTGAAAACCTCTGAGATGCGAAATGCGATATGGTTTTTTATAAAAAATTGAATGAGGTAACACATCCGAGATCTTGCATCAGAAATATGAAAATCAAGTTGGAACATTTCTGATATGAATCTTGCGATACTGTTTTAAATTTCAATTTAGTTTTATAAATGAATGAATGAAAGAAAAGTTAAAGAATGCTTCAAATTCTAATGAATCACAAATAAAATTACCCTGAATATGTTGCAAATTTCAAATGGGTTTACTTCTTCCTTCAAGTTTTGAAAACAAATGAAAACCTGCAAATAAAACAGAACAAGAATCAAAAATAAACTAAGGAAAAAAGAAACTATTAATAGATGAAAATGAACTTGTAAATGCGTACCTAGAAGAAAATTTACAATGAATTTTACCTTTTTTGAAGCTTCAAGTTCTCCCAATTTTCTAAAAATTTGCATAAGTTCAACATCATTTTCTTGTTTTAATCTAAAATGCTAAGTAATGATTGCATCCTTTCCAAAATTACATCAGAAGACAAGAGTAGTAAAAATGAGTTCTTAGAATTACTTGTGAATAAAAAAATTGTCAAGTGATAGAAAATTCTTAAAATTTCGTCATGTATGATCAATGTTTGTCTATTTTGAAAAACAAGAAAGTTGAAGGCTTGACAAATAAGTATGATTAGATAATTCAAGAGTTTTTCAAATGATCTAGGCTGCTTCTCTATAATTGAAATGGATGCCAAAAAAGAAATTGGATTCATTACTTGTTTTATTGAAAATCAGAAATAATGAAATAAATGCAAACGGAAAACAAAATTAATCTATTCTTATTTCTAACTTAATGAAGGAAACATGACTAGGTATAGGCATACTTCCAATTAAGCCATGTAAGAATTTTGATTCTTACATGTAAGTACATGTCAAACATTAACAAAAATGCAAATAAAATTAAACTAAGGAAAATAAATCTAAAAGCAGAATGTATCTTTATTGTTAGTAGCTTATTCACCATTACCTTCTCTTTAAATGCCCTTTCCAACTGAATTTCAATTAGATCATAGAAATCTGGATGGATTTCCATTATTGAGTGGGAGAGGTTTAAAAGAAAAGATGATAGGTCGAGTTGTAGAAATGATCTTTCAGCAGCAATGGCATGTGTGATTTTGTTAGTTTTATGATTAAGTGCTAAATTATTAATGATCTTCCATGAAGGAAAGCTTTCCAAACATCTTTCAAATTTATCAATGAAAAATCGAAGGGAGTCCGATAAATCCAACAGAGAATTATTAATTGAATTAGATTGCTGGTCATATTGTGAAAATACACTTGCTTTTTGGTATTGTTTTTTAGAAGAAAGAAGTGATTGATAAGGAATGAACATCAAATGAAATTGAAAGCTTAATAATTATTGATGTTCACTATTATAATTTGAATATTCACTCATCCATTGAGGCAATGCATCAATTGAGTGTTCAATATTGAGCTGCTCAATATGCCAGCATAAAATATCTAAAATTTTAACACTAAAAATAGAAAATAAATATGAAGTTAAAAATAAATGTTGAAATAATAACAAAATTGAATCATAGTTTACACTAGTGTTAAAATTATTGTTACAACACAATTGGGATTGATTTAGAGCAATTTCATCTTCACAAGAATTGGGCAGAATAATGTAATTAGAATTATTGTTGATACCCATTTGTGAATTAGAGAGAAGGGTATGACTTTGAATAGGAATGTGATCTTGATCATCATATAAATCATAGATTGGAATGGTTTCTTGAATGCTTAAATCATAAGTATGATTATTTGTTTGAAAATGAGAACTATTTCGAACAATTTCTAAATTAGATTGTTCTTCATTTTCACATGTGATTAGACTAATCTTTTTTTAGGTGAATCTACAACTCTAAATTCCTATTACAGAAATGCTTTTAGAAGTCTAAAATTGCAGAGGAGAGTAGCCCTTTTTACATTTTGCAATCTACAATTTATAATATTTCCAAAAGTATTTTGAGAGGAGAGTTTGTTGAAGAAACTTCTGTCCAATTCAATTTTATTTGCTCAAAAATTCAAATCCCTAATTTCTGGAGCTTTCTCATTGATTGAGATCTTTTTCTCCATATCCCTTCTACTATTTTTCCTGAAAAAATAAATCAAAATGAATTAAGATACAAAAATAAAATCAAAATGTCAAATCTAGAAATTAAAATAGATCCAATTAAAACTTAACTAAATAAATAAAAAAGGAAACATAAGCTTTCCTTTGATTTATGTGTTGATCTAATTGGCCAATGAGAACATAAACAAATGAATTTTCACTCATAAGAAGTTGTGGCAAATTAAAATGCAAAAAATAAAACTCAGAAAATTAGTTTTGTTTAAAAATTTATAGTTTGATCTTTTGTTGAATTTTAGACCCAATAAATGATCAAATCTGGAAATAAAACCTCTTCAGGAATAATCTCCATCATTTTATCTTTCCAATGAGCTGTCCTGGGCCTCATTTGGCCAAGTAAAACTCCATTTATGAGCCTCTAAAGTTGATATATTAAAATTGCCAAAAATCTGGAATTTTTGTTGCTTAGGCTAAAAAAATCAAAATTTTATATTAAATTCTAATCCTAAATTAGATTATGATCTTTAATTAATTAATTCTAATTAATTTCAATTATATTATTCATCTAATTTAGTTATAATCTAATTCTAAATTAAATTTTAATTATCTATTAATTAATTATAATTACATTATTAATTGTTAATTATAAACTATTTATTTAATAAACTATTTATTAATTAATGTTAATCTAACTAATAGTTATAATTAACTATTTATAAACAACTTAATCTAACTAATAATTAATTATAATTAAATTAAATTAATTACATTCTATTAATTAATTTAATTAATTTAAAATTAATTATTTCAAATATTAAATATTAAATCTATTATTAAATTAAAACTTAACCTAACATTAAACTAATATAAAACTAAAATTAACACTACACTATATTAAATTAAACTAACCTAAAACTAACTACCCATTATTCCAATAACATAAAACTAACGAATGAGTTGAAAACTTATGTAAGTGCACATGCCTTTCATCGCAATCGGCACATCGGGAGGGTGAGGGCCATCAGAGGTTTTTAGAAATGCATCCCATGAAAACTTCAGATGCGATGAAAAAGATCTCGATGCGATGTTTTATTATATTTTTTTATTTATTTATTTTTATATCAAATTTTAATTTAAGTAAATTAATCATATAATAATTAATTAAATTGAATTAAAATTTAATGTTAAAAATTAGTTTTTTGTTTTAGTTTCATTTTAATGATGTTTAATGAAATTATGAAATTATTTAAAGTGTATTTTCTTATCTAAACTACAGCCACTTTGATAAAATGAACTACAACCACTTCGACATTTTTATTTTTCGATATTAGTAATTTATTGGAATCAATGAATGAATCCCGATGCTTTATGATTTGGCTATATAAGTAAAAAAATGAAAAATGTTAGTAATAACTAACTATGGGTTAATATTTAAACTAAATGCATTATTGAACTAATTTAATTACAAAAATGAAATATTGTACATTTTACGCATTTTTAACCCAGGAGACATAATTGATTAGACTTCAAAGGAATGCCATTTACAAAACAATTGACCAAATGAAGTGAAACAAGCATCAACAGGGAGCTTATAAAAAATCGATTTCAACCAAGTAATCAAAACAAAAATCTAAAGAAAATGAAAAAGTAATAAAATCGTAAGATAATTAACTTAATAAAAATCCTAAAAGGCATTTAGCCAAATTTTTTATAGAAAGGGTCCCCATTAGTTGAAATGAACAAGTCAAAAATTGGGGGGGCGGGGGGTTGTGTTTTACCACAACAGTACCTTGGCTCTCCTCTCATTTCTGCTATCAAGCATTCCTCCGGGAAAGAACTCTTGGATAAACTGGACTCTTGCTTGTCCTCCTGGACTCACAGAACTCTTAATATTTTTGGCCACCTAGTGTTGATCAAAGATGTCCTTCAATCCATGCCCCTTTATCTCTTCTCAGTTCTTGCTGCTCCCAAGTGGGTCCTCAAAAGCATGATAACACTGCAACGAAACTTTCTTTGGGGCAGTACTAGAGAAAATAGAAAATGGGCTCTCGTGAAATGGACCGATGTATGCAAGCCAAATTTGACAGGGGGACTATGGCTGAGGGACCCTGGCCACAACAGCGTTGTAATGGGAGCATGCATTTGGTGGAATTGGTTGTCCAAAACCAATACCCCTTGGCCCGTCTCTGGATTGCCAAATATGCTGACAATAGGCCTTAGGAATGTCTCATTCGATTTGTTCCTGAAGATTCAGGCTCTCTAATCTGGAACGCAGCCAAGCAGCATCAAGCCATAATCCAGCAGCACAGCTTCTGGGAAGTTCGTTCAGGAGCCTCTGCACGTTTCTAGGATGAATCATGGAAGCAACTGCCCAAGTTGGTTGACCTCTTTCAAAAACCCAGATGGCAAGTTGCTCTACATGCACAGGAGAACAATCAGGTGAAATTTTTTTGGAGGCCTCTAGCTATATCTGGTTATCGTCAATGGCTTCTAGTTGTACATTGGTAGGAGGATTGGATTGGGGAACATTATGAAGAGATTGACATGGAACTAATTAAAAGGAAAATCAGATGCATAAAGGCTCCAAATATTCTTCGTTGGGGTCATACCACTCAAGGCACCTTCTCTACTCGGGAAGCATACCACTTTCTTTACCCCAATCCTCAGGACCCCCAGGATGCAACATGGACACAAATCTGGAGACGAGGTATCTGGTCTAAAATATTCACTTTACTTTGGCTGCTCAGTAAGAGAAGGATCCTAACATGGGACAACCTTCTCAAAAGAGGATTCATAGGCCCCTCTAGATGTCCAAATTGTCTTCAGCATGCTGAAACTATCACTCATCTATTGGACACCTGCCCTTTTTCCAACTCCATGTGGGACAATATCGCCATTAGGTACAGAAGAACCAGCAAGATCAAAGGAGATGTTTCTAACACCATCAGACAATGGCAATTTGATCCTTTTAACAGCAGGCTCCTCAATACTCTCTGGTCCCTCCTCCCAAGGATCCTCCTTTGGTCGGTTTGGAAAGAAAGGAACAGGCGCATCTTTAAAAATCAGACCACTCCTCCAGAAATTATATGGAAAAACCTTTGTAATAATCTAAAAGAGACTTTGGCCCTGCACCAATGGAAATACTTAGACATCCCAATTCAACCTCTAGAAAGTATCATTTGGGCTAATTGGAACCTCATAGTCCCTTGTCTCCCATCGGATATTCGCCCTCCCTCCTACCCACCAGACTCGCCTAGCTCATGGAGTCCTCCTCCCCATGGCCTGTTCAAACTGAACTTAGATGGAGTTTCCAAGGGAAATCTTGGAGCATATGGCTTTGGGGTGATCTTCAGAGATTCGGAAGGGAAGCCCCTAATTATCTACTTTGGCATTATGGGGTGGGACACCAATAACTCTGCGGAATTGGAAGGCCTTCTGCAAGGGCTTCATCTAGCTCAGGAGCATAATTTCTTCCCCTTAGAAGTGGAGGGAGACTCTCAAGTCATCATCAACACTACTCTTCACCTCATCTCAGGTGCCTTTGCCTCCAAATTATCCAAGAGTTGGCGTCTTGTAGCAAGGTTTGAACACATAGAGCAATGGTTGCAGACTCAACGTGCCATTTCCTTCAAGCATGTTCGTCACTCGGCCAACAAAAAAATGGATCTTCTAGATAACAAATGGGTTGACCATTATCTTCCCCTCTTCTCTAGTCCCTTCTATAGTACCAATGATGAATCCTTCCTCCTCGATTGCACTCAATTGGTGAAAAAGAAGTTCAACCCCCAAATGCGGGTGATAGTTAAGCAATGGGATGTGGCAGCTCCTCTGCAAGGCATGTGGCTCAACCACATGGTTGCGTATGGCCTCCATCCGATTGAAAATACATATAGTAGTTGTTCACCAGCTGAAATCATTAATCCATCTGCATTAAGCTTTAATACTCTTCCGGCATGCTGCCTCTCCCTCTATTTCATGGAGCCCAGCTCCTTCTCTGTAGCAGTTTCACTTGCAGCCTTAGTCTCTATATCCATTATGCTGGTTATAGTTCACATCTCCTCGGCATCCATTCCCCACCACCTCCACTGCTTGAGGCCTCCTACCAACCTTTCTCTTCTCCCTTCGTTGCCCTAGCACCCTCCTACAACAACATGCCTCGGAGGCACATGATACGTTGCCGACGAGGCTGTCGCAGAGGCCAGACCTCTTGCCCCCCCATTCCCTCCATGATGAAATTCATCTCCCCTTCCATGAGGAAAATATGACCGCTAACCATCTCAATTAGGATTCCTCTTGCTCTCTCGACCATCCCCTCATCTCTGCGAGTCTCACTTTAAGTTTTCCGGATATCGCGTCTAGCTCTGCTGGCTATAGCGCTCTGAAATGTCTCAGAAAATCCACCATATCCCCAGCTCTCCCTCAGCGTTCTAGGAAGTTTGAGGCCATGCCAAAAAAAATAGCCACGCATTCCTCTAGCAGCGAAGGGAGCAATGACAAATACATGGATGCAGGTGTGAGTTTAGCAACAATGCTTGAGCCCACGGTGCAACCATCGAAGAAAGAAGAGGACTCCTCTGATGACTATGGTTGCTTCATAGTTGAAGAGCCTCCTCCACATGACCAGTAGCATATCTCGCCACTTCAGAGTCTATTTTGAGAGGTTATCTACCTCAGATAGGTTTCTCTTTTACGTTCTCATGCTTTTCTTGTTCCTGTACAACTCGATAACTTTTTGGACAATTTTTGCAAATGTTGGTTTCCCCACTTGGGGCAGCAATCTACGGATTGGTTTCCCCAACTCGAGCAGTCACATTTTCGTATTTTTGAACTCCACACCTACCAAAATTGGCTAGCATAGCAACTCTGGTGGAAAATTTTTGAAATGTATTTTTATGTGCCATATAATAGAAATAGTCTTATTTAGAAAAAAATAATAAAAAATTTAAAAAATTAAAATAAATTATGCTTCCCACGTAAACCAATAAAAAAAATATTTTATTTTTATTCAAAGCATAAGTGAATAGGGTAGTCACAATTCGGGATGGTATTTGATCAGGTGCTCAGTTTTATGCTCAAAAATAAAAGTTATCAGAATGAATTGAAACCTGAATGATCATGCACTTCTCAGCGTTCTAAATTTGACGCACTTAGTTTCGCGTGAAATAGATTCCATATGCTCCCAGAAATGAATTTTGTTTCCTTTGCTAAACAGGAAAAATTTTGAAAAAGAAGGCAAACATGCAGACCATTCAGTAGTTTGTACTGTTGCATGGCATGCTAACTAGGTTGGGTAAAAATCAGTCAATTTCCTCTGGCTAATGTGGGACTGCCAAATGGTAGTATTTGATTGGTTCGAATTATGGGTGATTTGGCAATTTTTTATTGGTTCTGTGTGAGTCAATGTAGGGAAGGCACGTGGCTTGGCCTGGGGCTGCCACGTGCCCTCTTCACAGTGGTATAAAATTTTGTTTGAATACAAGAAGGGCCGGCAGGGATTGAACATGGGACCTACGCCCTGCTAGCACCACATGCCACTGCTACACCACACCAAAGCTCTTAACCTATCTACCATGTTGCATGTATTTTTGTTTTATAAGGTTTTCCAGCAGGGTAAGTGGGGGTCAGCCCCCAACAAGTGATTGCGACTCTAGAACCTTGGCAGATAACTGGTGGAGCTTAACCTTAAGTGCGGGATTAAAACGTTAACCTGGATTTAATTAGCGCTAATCCTCATTTAATTTGCGCTAATCCAGATTTGTCACTAAGCGTGGATTAAGTGCTAAACTCGCTTAATTATAGTTATATGCATTTAATTAAACTAATCCGGATTAGTTTTTTGGTCCACCAAATTCGGAAAAACTGCCAGTTTTAGTGCCATCTAACTGAATTTAGCTCCAGTTAGCTAAATTTAGGCCAAAAAATTGTGGGAAAACTGGAGAAGGTAATAAATTTTAGATTTTTCGACCAAACTAGGAGAAGAAAGATGCTAGATGACAATTTTTTGGAATTCTAAACTCATTGGTGTAAGTTTCAGGAGCAGAAAATCATTATAAACACATCATTTTTCAAATTTGAGCATAATATAGAGGCCCAAGCCATGGAAGTTGGACCAAGGAGATGTAGCCCAGGAGAGGTGAAATCCTTCATGAAATATTTGTGTTGATGTGTTGTATGGTGATGTACTGTACTTTTATTTTTTGTTGTTCAGACTTTCTTTTATGTTAATTTTTTCATAAAATAACATAAAAATCACTCATGAGACTCAATCTCTTGCAAGAGAACTTGAACCCTTAAGAACATATAAGAAATTGTTTACAAAATCTGGGAGAGGAATCAGCACAACAACATTAACATACTTCATTTAGATCACTTTTGGTATCAGATCTTTAGTTTTGTTGTTCAAGAAGTGATCTAACTGTTCGCAAGTTTGTGTCATGCTTACAAGGTTAAAACTCAAAAGACGAGAAGGGAAGGTTTTTGAGAGCCCTGCAATTGGGTCAAGAGGAAGAAGAGAAAGGTTTCCAAAGTCTTCAAAACCAGTACATCCTCAAATTGAAGTTGAGTCTTCAGTGAGAATGTCTCATGAAAGAGAACCTACCATGAGAGATGATGAGACAACATTCAGAAAGGAATTTTTCGATATGACTAAGATGGTTAAGGTCCTCTATGAGGAGAATAATTTAAGGATGCAAGGAGAAATTTATAGGCCTTTAAGAGGAGAGGGTTCTCTCAGAGGAGGAGGCCATGGAGATGGTATAAATCCACCATCCACTCCATCATCATCCTTTCCACCATCTTCACATTCCTCTTCATCATCTTCCACTACCACAACCCTTCCATCTATTCATACACATACTTCAAAAGGAGCTGGTAAATCACCCTTACTTAAACTTGATGTTAAATTTGAGCTTATGATGTATAATGGCGAAGTGAATGTAGAGAAGCTGGATAATTGGATTTTTCAATTGGAGGTTTATTGCAGAATTCATAACCTCCAAGAGGATGACATAAAGATTCAATTGGATTCCTTGAGAATGGAGGGTGCAACACTTGTATGGTGGGAGGCAAAGACACAAGATGAGCTTAGAAAACATGGTAAGATCTCAATGTCTTGGTAAAATTTTGTTGCTGACATTAAAAGGAAATTTTATCCTCTAGCTTACATGCAAAAATCCATCATGAGCTAGAAAAAATTTAGACAATTGAAAGGTCAAAGTGTGCAACATTACACTCATGAATTTAGGAGAAGAGATCTTATGTTAGGTGTTGATTTTCATTTTCAAGGAACTTTTCTGAAGTACATAGGGGGTTTGCATAGTTATATTAAACATACCATCCTCATTTTTAATCCCACTAATCTACATGAGGTCTATGTGCAAGTTACACACCTTGAGGCAAGAGGGGAAAATGTACAAGAAGAGGGTAAAAAGAAACCATTTAAGTGTGGTGAAAAAGGAAAGGGTTTCAAGGGTTAAAAAAAAAAAAATGCATCCATTACAAAAGAAAGGGAGAAAATCACATGTAACCATTGGTCCAAAGAGGGTCATGATGAATCCCACTGCTGGAAGCTTCATCCAGAATGGAGGCCTAAGAAATTAAACAACAAGGGGAAACAAAAGACAACAACTACCACACAAGAGGATGTTGGATCTGAGTCAGGAGATGAGACTAAAATTGCAGCCATGGTCACAAAGGGAAAAGAAGCCATAGAAAGTACCATTTCATCAAATTGTCACAATAACACTCCAAGTGAAGAAACAAGAATAGAGTTATTTCATGTAAGACTGATCTCAAAACATACAAAAATTGACACACTATTTGATAGTGGGTCTCAGGTGAACTTAATATCTGAAGACTTAGTCAACAAGCTTAAAGTTGAAACCTTACCTCATCACAAGCCATACCCTTTGGGTTGGATATAACCAAGGATACAAACTTACAGGGTAAAATAAAAATTATTTTCCAGTTTGAAATTACCGCAAACTTTTTGATGAAGTTGAGTTAGATGTTGTACGACTTTAAATATAAGGAATTGTTTTGGTAGTCCCTATCTCCATGACAGGAAAGTAGTTTTCTATCACCATGAGAACAAGTACCACTTGTTCAAATATGGAGTGGAATATATTTTGAGAGCTCATTTGATCAGGTGCTCAATGTTAAGCTCAAAAATGGAAATGCTCATAATCATTTGGAACCTAAACGACCATGAAGTTCACGTCTCTAGGAATCTGGCGCACTTCATTTCATTGAAACCCGACTCTGTATGTGAAAATTAGAACCTACTATTTGTTTTCACAAATAGCTAAAATTTGTGCATAAATGAAATAATGGTGACTGGGCAGCCTAGTCAGCAAAAAAAGAATATTCCTTTAAATTGTCCAATGACACTATGACAAGTGTCACTTCGTGACTAGTTGCTCAGTTGGTTGGTTTGATGTGTTTTCATAGGTTGTTGGGATGAGCCAATGGGAAGAGGACTCATGGTGGAGTCAGGGGCCGCCACGTTCCCCCTCCCAAAGGCCAAAATTGGGCTGAGTCAAAGGTCGAATGTCATTATATATAGTGGCAAAATTTATTTCGGAGGACAAGCAGAGTTCGGGGTCGACCCCACGACCTTTCCAATACAAACGCGATGACATACCACTATACCCACATACAATTTCTTAACATAGTATGCAGTTTAGTTATATGTCAATTTTAATGTATTGTATGGCATGGGTAGGGTGGGGGCCAACCCCCGACCCATGTGACTTGAGGCAGAGACCACAGCGGAGCACTCAACTAACCGCACCATTAGCACACTAAACCACCACTTATCACAAATTAATCAGCGCTTATCCCTTAATTAAACACTCTTATATGGCGACGGAGTTTGTGAAGTCCGCCATTTTTGACGGAACTCCAAAATTTTCGGAGTTAACTAGATTTTTCTCAAGTTTTGGAGGGGTTTCCTAGGCCAAAATTGAATGAACCATAAATTTTGCAAAAATCGACCATTTTTTGCTTAGAAAGAGTCTATCCTAATATATTTGGACATTCTGAGCATGTTGGAGTAGGTTTCAGGAGTAGTAGAGGATTATAAATAGTGTTTTTTTCCATTTTTAGATAATACAGAGGCCCAAGCAATGGAAGTTGGACCAAGGAGATGTAGCCTACGAGGGGAAAACTCCTTCATTGAAATAATGTGTTAATGGATCATTTGATGGTTTTTTTTACATTTTATTGTTTTTGTTTAGTACTTGGTTTTAATGTTAAAATTCTCATGAATTTAACATAAAACTTGACACAATTCCCTGTTTAACACCCACGAACACCACAATGAAACCTATCTGCATGAAGAAAATGATTATAAATTGTTTATAATTCTAAAGATGAAATTAGCACAACAAAAATAAAATTCAGATTCAGATCAAGGTGGTATCAGAGCCAAGGTTATTTGCTTGATATTTTCTTGAGTTTTGTGCAAGTAGGGTTTTAATGGTTGCAAATTTGTGATTCTTACAAGGTTAAAGTTACAGAGAGGAGAAGGGAAACTGTTGATTGCTAGTCCTGAGGTTAGGACCAGAAGAGGGAGAGCCACAAGGCCAAAGTATCCACCTAAAGTTTCACTCCTAGCTACACTTGAAGCACCTCAAGTTATATAGCTAGTTTTTATTGAGGAGGTACAAGTAGTACCAGAAGTTGAGCTTGAATCCTTAGCCATCATGTTAGGTGTAGGAGAGACTGAAGGTCTTTCAGAAGAGGAATCATACAAGATGCATTTCTATAACATAACTGAAATGGTTAGGGTCCTCTATGAAGATAGGAGCACCAAGATGGTTGGAGGTAATTCTAAGTCTCCACATGGATAAGGAACCTCAGAAGACAAAAAGGATGAAGAGAAGGATTCAAAGGGTAGTAGAGGAAAGCCTCCTCCATCTCCACCATATTTTTCATCATCCTCATCTTCCACCTTCACAACACAAACCACCCATACTCACTCAAAAACCCCAAAAGGAAAAAATCCCTTACTTAAACTTCATGTCAAATTTTAGCTTCCAATGTATAATGGCGAAGTGAATGCAGAGAAGCTGGATAATTGGATGCGTCAATTGGAGGTTTATTGCATAATTCAAAACCTTAAAGAAAATGACATAAATATTCAATTGGCTTCCTTGATGATGGATGGATCAACACTTGTATGGTGGGAAGCAAGGACTCAAGAAGAGATTAAAAACCATGGTAATATCTAAACTTCTTGGTCAAATTTTATTGTTTCCATTAAAATGAAATTCTATCCTCTAGCTTACATGAAAAAAGCCATTATGGATTGGCAGAATTTTAGAGAATTGAAAGGGCAAAGTGTGCAAGATTATATTCATGAATTTAGGACAAGAGCTCTTATTTTGGGTGTCAATTCGTATTCTCAAGAAACTTTGTTAAACTATATTTGGGGTTTTCAAATTTATCTTAGACATAATATTCTCATTTTCAATCCCAAAAACTTATATGAGGTTTGTGTTCAAGCCATACAACTAGAGGCAAGAGGGAAACAGAGTACAGACGAGAAAATTGATAGTTTCCTTGAGTATGAGGGTAAATGAAAGGGTAATTTAAATGGAAGAGGAAAGAAAAATAGCTCTATAAAAATAGAGAAAAAGAAACTTACATGTAAACATTGTTCGAATAATGGCCATGATGAAGACCATTGTTGGCAACTTCATCCAGATTTGAAGCCAAACAAACGTAAAGCCGAAGAGAAGGGGAAAAATATTGCAGTCATTGAATATGACTTAGGTTCAGATTCAGGAGATGAAACCAAGATTTCAACAATGGGTTTGAAAGGTAAGAACATAGGAAGCACTAGTTCTTCAAGTTTTTCCAATGTAATTGAAGATGAAGATACAAGAATTGAACACTTTCATATTAGATTCATTTCTAAACATACCAAGATAGACACAGTATTTGATAGTGGTTATCAATATAATTTGATTTTCGAAGCCTTAGTTAAGAAGTTAAATCTTGAAACTGTTATACATCCAATACCTTACCCTCTAGGGTTGATATGCAAGAATGAAAACTTGCAAGTAAAAAGGAAGTGCATCCTAAGGTTTGCAATCAATACAAAATTTCTTGAAGAAGTTGAACTTGATGTAGTGCCACTTGAGATTTCAGGTATTTTTTTGGTAAGTCCTTATCATTATGATAGGAAAGAATTGTTTCATCACCATGAGAATAAGTATCAGTTTTTTTAAGGATGAAATTGAGTACATAGTTAGAGCGCATAAGAAGAAGAGAAGTTTGTCTCTTATACATGTAGGAGAAATGAAGAGAATAGTGAATGCAAGTCAAAATTTGACTTTGTTAATGATCAATCATAGAGATGTTTTCAATGAGACCTTTCAAAAAGATGCATCAAATGAACAAGTTGATTTCATTGAAGTTTCTTATTCTTGTAATAATATTTTTCAGGGCTCTAACAGGTTTCTTTTGAAGGGAGGTAAAAAATATGTGAAACATTTGCAGTAGTCAACATTAGTGCTGAGCAGTGTTGGAAACAAGATGTTGGTGCAAGAGAGAGCAAAGGTCAAAGAGAGAACTACAAAGAAATTTTACAAAGAAGGCATAGGTTCCACAAGTACTTGTTTTTTGTTTCACAAAGGTACATGGCAATGGCAAAAACACTTGGTCCAAATTTGACTCAAGTACAAAGAAAGACAAGCTAAGAATCGTCATGTCGATAGTGTTCGAGGTGAGACAGTTTTCAAGTTTCATTTGATTGATGACCGAGGTGGGAAAAAGTTTGTTTGTGCAAGGAATTCTTTATTTTCTGAAATTTCAGGGAAATTGCAGCATGACGGCGTCTACAACAGCAAGACATGGTCTCCAGAGTCAAGGGAAAAGATTATTTTTTGTGAAAATCTAAAATTGATGAAAATTTGAAAATTCCAGTGCATTGATACTGGAAGGGTGAGGGAACTATACCCTCATCCACATTTTTCGTGATGAAAGAGATTTTGGGGTCCACAAGGTTTCTAGTGGGGAGGAATGATCAAGTTCTCAGTGTTAATCTAAAAAATGGAAGTGCTCGGAATCGTTCAGAACCTAAGCAACCACGAAGAGCTCATTGCTAGGAATCCATTTCACTTTGTTTCATCAAAAATAAAATTCATATGTGAAAATTAGAGCATGTTTTTCATTTTCACAAACAACTAAAATTTCTGCAGAAATGACAGAATGGTGACTAGGTAGCCTAGTCAGGAAAAAAAATATTCCTTTAAATTTTCTAATGACACTATGACAAGTGTCACTTCATGACTGGTAAATGAATTGGGTGATTTTCTATGTTTTCAAAGGCTTTTTGGATGATCCAATGGGAATAGGACACGTGGTGCAACCAGGGGCAACCACGTGCCCCCCCCCCGCCCCCCCCCCCCAAAGGCCTAAATTTAGCTAATTCAAAGGTCGAAGGTCATTATATATAGTGGAAAAAATTATTTCAGAGGACAGGCAGAGGTTGGGGTTAACCCCACGAACTCCCCCACACAAACACAATGACATACCACTATACTCACATACAAGTTCTTAAAATAGTATGCAGTTTGGTTATATTTCAATTTGAATGTATTATATGGCAGGGGTAGGGTGGGGGCCAACCCTAAAGGGATAGCCCCCGGCCCATGTGACTTGAGGCAGAGACCATGATGGAGCACTCAACTAACCACACCATTAGCGCGCTAAACCATCACTTATCGCAAATTAATAAGCTCTTATCCCTTAATTAAACTAGTCTTACCTTGGTGGCGGATTTGGCGGAACTCTAAAAAGTGTCTTCTCCTTTGCCAAATTCCACTTTATCTTATCATTCCTTTTGTCATTTATATACCTAAAAGATCAATAAGAATGATTAAAATCACTTAAGGAATACATGTAATGACTAACTTGTTGTACTTTTGTGGTTTTGTTTTCTTAATGATTTCTGAGCAGTTTTAGCTATAGAATGCAGTCATTTTGTAGCCTATTACACATTCCGTAGCCATTTTGGTGTTTGAACATATTACAGGTGTCATCTGAAGAAAAGGATTATATGGTTAGATTCTAAATCTTTGCTACATTTTTCCTTGTCATCCACGAAGGCTGAATCAAAATCTAGAGACGCTTGTACACGTGGTCAAACCAAAAATCCGAGAAGCAGATTTTTATAGAGATAAGGACTCTTGATTTTCTTTCAGCAAATCACGAGTCCTAGAAAGGAGTTTTAGTTTGATTTTGACTTTAGAATACACCTGTGCCTACTTTCATTCAATAACAGTTATGTAATTACCTATAAATTTAGCTCGGTGAGACCGAGAGAAAAAGGTAACTCTTATTTGCCAATACTGTGATACTCTGTTTCGAAGTATTTTTGATAATAAGAAGAAGCATAACTATGATGCTGTGTTGAAGACAAGCTTGAGGAGATAAACATTTTCATGCCAACTTGATAGCAGAGGGCCCCTGCTATCTAAGGAGGCTTCCACATGCTTTCTAGATAAGTAATTTTTAATTCTGTGTTGTTGTATTTTTCACTTAGACAATTTTCTGAGTTTATATCTTTTAGTATCATGTCTTGCTTTGTTTTTTCAACTAACAGATCCTCATGATGTTATAATTAGTCCTTTCTTAAATTTTTCCAATATATCTCTATTCATTGAATGGATTTAGTTGTGACATCTCCAGCACTTTAGCTTTTGTCGTTTAGACTAAAAGATTCTCATTATTCTATAGCCACTCTTTTTCTTAAAATCTTTTCCAACATATCACTATTGACTGAATGAGATTTGGTTGTATGATTTCAAGTTAATAGGTTGTATTTCCTACTCTGAAATTAGATAGAAGATCCTCATATTGTTACAAATAGTCCTTTCTCAAAATTGTTCCAATAAATCTCTAAATCACAGAAAATACCTAATTGTAATAATGTGGGTTACTTGTTGTTTAAAAGATTCTTATTTCGTTATATCTAGTCTCCTTCAATGAACTATTCCAATAAATCTCTAGCTGATGAATGAGAGGTTTAGCTATGATGACATAAGAAGTTTAAATATTCATAGGAGATCCTTAGCATATTGTAGCAATTTTTTTCTCAAGCTGTTCCAAAATATCTCTAATATATGAATAGGATTGCACTACAATATTCTAAGTTGCGTCTTTTTTTAGGAATATCCTCATCACATTGGAGTTCAATCTCTTCTACAAACTATTCCAAAAAACCTCTAACCAAAAGGATTAGGTTGAATTATAATGTCTTGAGTTACATTTCATGTTCATTTGCAAGCTAGGACATCCATGGATTAGAATGCTATGTTTTTCATCATTAGGAAAGGAATTTACAATTACACTCTGTTTTTAGTCTAATTTTCTCTTTTCTTTCCTTTATATCATATATCTGATGTCATTCTTTTGAACATAGATTAGCATACTAAAATGTAAACATAACAAAACTCAAAAACATCAACAAAATACTGAAAACAATGAAATAAGAATAAGGATATTTAGGCACATATAGTGCAACTATACCTCATCAGTTTACAAGCCCTGGTCGATAATTTATGCTATCAATTCAAGACACTGAATTGACTAAACATTTTGGCACCGTTGCCAGGGAGGTATAACTAGGTAACCTTATTTCCTATTTCCCAAAAACAATGATATGCGTAGAGAAAGAGATTCAAGGGGTAGATTTGTAAGAGGCAGAAGTTTAATTCCCACAACTCCACTCACTCCACCAAGACCAAGAAGTAGCACACCTCCAACCCAAAATCATATTCCATACTATACTGGTCATAGGCTTCGAGAAGTCTCAAGATCAGATATCCCATCAGGAAGATCCCCCACTTCATCCACTGAAGTAATTCTAGAGGAAGAAGATCCAAGGACTCCTACAAAAGGGGTAACCTTTTTCACTTCCACAAGGAAATATATTCCAGCAGAAGAATTACAAATCCCTAGTGAAGAGGAAGAAGAGGACTATTTCTTCAATATACCCTTAGTAGAAGAACCAGTAGAACAACTAGCTCTTCCAACTGAACCCTATATTAGTTCAGAAGTGTCTATCATGGCAGAAGAAGGGGAGGAGAAGTCTTTAATGGAGAACATACACTATTTGGAGGAGGTAGAGGAAGAGGAGGAGATAGAGGAAGAGGTAGAGGAAATGTAGAAGGAGGAAGAGGAAATGCAGAAGGAGGTAGAGGTAGAAGGAAAACTGGAAGTTCTTTTGGATTCCATATAGTAGATGAAGAGACTAATGCAACTATGATAAACATCTCACCTTCTATTCTTCCAAAATTTCATGGACTAAAAAGTGAGGATACTAAAACCTTCTTATTTGAATTTGAAGTTCTATGTAGAACCTATGATTATCTACAAGATGCTCAGAAACTCTAACTATTCCCTTCAACATTGAAAGGAGCAGCATTAAAATGGTTTATGAGTTTAATCAATAGGTCTATTAGGACATGGGATGATATGAAGAGAGCATTTCTATAGAGATATTTGGATTATTGTATACCAGTCAACCATAAATAAGAAGTGTTCAATATGATGCAAAAAGAGGATGAAAATCTAGAAGAATTGTTGGAAATATTCAATTATAACATCAAGAGGGAAAAAATGGAAACCCTAGATCAAGAAACTTTGAAAGCTCTCTTGTTGAAAACAATTATGGATGAATGGATTGATATCCTCAATATGATGGGAAAAGGGTACATATCTCAACTTCCATTACCTGATATAGCTGAGTTATGTATCAATATTTCAAGAGGAAAATCAAATATTCTAAAAGGACCAAGAGACCCTGCTCTTGCAAGGGCAAGTAAATCTGCAGCAGGAACAGTAAGTAGGGCAGAAATAGGTAATATGCTTGATGAATTCAAAACTGACATTCTAGGGAGTCTTAGTGAACAAATAGACACCCTTAAGTTACAAAACAAGTAAAAAGCTGAAACTGATGCCTTAGCAATCTTTTGTATCAAATGTAGGAAGAAACATGCCTTGAGAGAGTGTCCTTTAGATGCAAAAGTAATAGAGACTTGTGCAATTTTTTCAGAAAAACAGGAGACCAAGAGTTGTCCTTCACTCCCTAGTCTTAAGGCAGTCTTTCAAGAAGAAACACCCACAAATTCCATAGAATCTCTTAACTTTGTCTCTAGAAGACCTTTGCAAGGACCTCAGACACAAGGGTTTAATAATCAAATGTATAATCAACCCCCACCAAATTGGAATTCTTGGTAGCAACCTTGGCCCCAATTTCAAAATCAATCTCAACCTTGGGCACAAGGAGCACAAAATCCTTATGGAAGGTTCTCCTAGTATTATTAATATCCACCTTCTCATCCCTCATATCCAACATATTCAAACTTTCCCCCACAAAAAAATCCTCAACAAAATCCTCAACAGAATCCACAACATCAAAATCAACCACTTCCATTACCATTTCCTCAAAAAGAAAATCAATTGCCTACCCAGCCAATACCAAACCCCAACAACAAAAATCCTCAGAATACATATATGATAGAAGGTCAACAATTCCCAACCTATTTGATTACTCCTTTAGACCTTAATGATGTTCAACTTAGTTCTGGAAGAATACTTGAAAAGAAGAAACCTTCTATAATTATACAAGAGCAAAACAATTCTGAGGAAGATTCTCTGCGGGTAAATAAAATTATTGAGGGAAACACATCTTTTCAAGACCAAAATATTGAAAAATCAAAGTAGAAAGAGCCAATAATTTCAACTCCTATATTAGAGCATCCATCAACATCAACTTCTACACCTTATTTTCCAGAAAGATTACAAGTTGATAGGGGTGTAGAGAAAAAAATTATGATGCCTAACTATGATTTCCTAGATGAGTTAAGAAATATTTGTATTAAGATTCCATTATTACAAGATATCAAGGAAATATCAATCCTAACAAAAACAATAAAGGAGTTAAGTATGAAAAAAACAGGAAAAAGAATAAAGGAGATAAATAAAATACAACTGGTAGGAAAAATAGCAGATATAATGATGGGTAATATTTCCATTCCTAAGTATCTAGACCCAGGAAATCCAGTTGTTATAATACACATCAATGGAATTGAAATCCAGAACACACTTATTGATTTAGGAGCAGCAATCAATATCATGAGTAGACAAATCATGGAAAAACTAAAACTTCCTAATCTTCTTTTTACACCCACTCTACTACAATTAGCAGATAGATCTGTGATCAAACCAAATGGGATAATAGAAGACATTCCAGTGTCCTTATATTCTTGGGAGTATCCTGTGGATTTCATGATCCTAACTCCTAAAAATGATCTAGGAGGACATCCTATTATATTAGGAAGACCTTGGTTAGCTACAGTTGATGCTTTCATTAGCTGTAGATCTGGTGATATGTACATCTCTGATGTAATTTCAACCAAGAAATTAACCTTGTATCCTCAAGCAAGAACAATCATAGAATTAGATGATACTCAATGGATTGATGATGAAGAAGATATACAACCTCTCTTCACTATTTCAGAAATTAGTGAAGATAGTTAGATTCTGAATACTTTGGAAAATTATGAATCTTCTTCAGAATTTAAATATGAAAAATTTCAAGAAGAATCTAACATTGAGTTTTTATCATCAAGACAGATGTCTCCTTACTCCATGGAAGAGTTTAGCAGCTCTGCAACTGAAATATTCCCAGGAAAGACCTTAAACATAAACAAAAACCTAGAGAAGTTTCAACAAGAAAAGCTAGTCAAAATATTACAGAGACACTCTGCTGCATATGCTTGGGAGTACACTGACATGAAAGGGATCAATCCTAAAACTTGCACTCATCATATCTATATAGAGGAAAATTGTAAACCAATTAGACAACCTCAAAGAAGGATGAATCCAAACCTTAGGGAGATTGTTAAGGAAGAATTGCAAAAATTGTTAAATGTCAATTTTATTTATCCCATTTCAAATAGTCAGTAGGTCTCTCCTTTGGTAATTGTACCCAAGAAGAATGGAAAATTGAGGGTATGTATTGACTAACAAGAACTGAACAAAGCTACTCACAAGGACCATTTTCCCTTACCTTTCATAGATCAGGTGTTAGATACATTAGCAAGAAAGAAGTACTTCTCTTTTTTTGATGGGTTCAGTGGCTATAATCAAATTCAAGTAGCACTTTAGGATCAAGACAAGACCACAGTTACCTATCCTTGGGGTACCTATGCTTACCAAGTATTTCCATTTGGATTATCCAATGCACCTGCAACATTCCAAAGGGCAGTATTAGGAATATTTTCAGATCTAATACATGGCTGTGTAGAGGTATACATGGATGACTTCACAGTCTATGGAAACACATTTGAAGAAGCCTTAGCAAAATTGGAAAAATTTCTAAAGAGATGTAAAGAAGAAAATATTTCATTAAGTCATGAAAAGTGTTTTATGATGTTTACTGAAGGGATTTTTCTAGGACATCACATTTCAGAAGAGGGGATCAAAGTTGATAAGTCAAAAGTTGAAGTCATCTCCAAACTACTAGTTCCAAGTTGTCAAAAAGATGTTAGGAGTTTTCCAAGATTTACAGGATATTATAGGAGATTCATAGAAAACTTCACCAAGATAGCATCTCCACTTTTCAAATTACTTACCAAGGACTGTGAATTCAATTGGAATCCTGACTTCTAGTTAGCCTTTGAAACCCTGAAAACAAAAATCTTTGAAACACCTATTTTAAGGGGACCTTACTGGAAATTACCTTTTCATATTTCAACAGATGCCTCAGATACAGCTTTAGGAGCTGTATTGGGACAACAAGACCTGATTCCTTATGCCATCTACTATACAAGTAAAAATTTGACTCCTTCAGAGTTGAATTATATTGTAACTGAAAAAGAGTTCTTAGTTTTTGTTCATGCCATAAATAAATTTAGACACTATATAACAGGTTATGAAACTTTTGTTCACACAGACCATTCTACAATTAAGTACTTAATGAACAAATCAATTACTAATGGCAGAGTCACAAGATGGTTATTGCTTTTACAAGAATTTAACATCATCATTCTAGATAGGCCTGGGAAACAAAATACAGTAGCTGATTTCCTATCTAGACTCCAAAACATTAAATACAATACTCCAATTGAAGATAACTTCCCTGATGAATATCTCTTTGCAACTACCACTCAAACTCCTTGGTTTGCTGATATTGCTAACTATCTAGTTTCAGGAAAATTTTCTTCAATTATGAATACAAGAGATAAAAGAAAGATCATTTATGATAGTGCACAATATTCATGGATTGCTAATGAGTTATACAAAACAGGTCCATATTTCATCATCAGAAGATGTGTTCGAGAAGATGAGATGCCTGAGATCCTCAAGGCATGTCATGATGAACATGTGGTGGACACTTTGCTAATAAAAGGACAGCTTATAAGATCCTTCATTTAGGATATTATTGGCCATCCCTCTTTAAGGATGCTAAAGATTATGTTAAAAGGTGTGACAGTTGCCAAAGGGTAGGGAAACCTTCTCCTTCAGGTGAGATGCCACTGCAACCTCAGGTACACATTGAACCCTTTGAGAAATGGGCTTTGGATTTTGTAGGACCTATTTATCCTCCATCAAGACAAAAGAAATATATATTAGTTTTCACTGATTATGTTACCAAATAGGTAGAAGCCAAACCATTACTTTATGCTACTGAATCATCTGTAGTCAATTTTCTTTTTGAGGATATTTTTACTTTTTTGGTGTCCCAAGAGAAATTGCTACAGATCAAGGAGCTTAATTTACACCAAATCTAGTGGAGAAAATGGTAGAAAAGTACAAGATCAGACACAGAAAATCTACTCCCTATCATCCACAAGCAAATGGTCAAGTGGAATCTACCAATAAAGTCATTGAAGGGATCCTAACAAATATTGTCCATTTACATAGGAGAGATTGGGCAGAAAGACTTCCTGAAACCTTGTGGACCTACAGAACTACATGGAGAAACACAAAAATTCACACTCTTTATGAACTTGTTTATGGAAAACAAGTCTTTTTTCCCATAGAATTTCAGATTCAAACTTTCAAAATGGCAGTCCAGTTAGGACTTGATCTAACATAAGCACATAAGCATAGATTGGAGCAGATTAATGAATTGGATGAGATCAGACAAGATGCAATCCAAAGAACAAGCATATTCCAACAACAAAGGACTAGATGGCATGATAAGTCCATCAAGGAAAAGAAATTTAAATAAGGTGATTGGGCCCTCTTATTTGATTCAAAGTTCAAGGATTTTTCAGGTAAATTTCAGACTCATTGGCTTGGGCCATATGAGATTCTGAAAATCTTTGAAAATTGAGCAATAAAGATCATGACAATAGATGAAGGAAATGTAGCCTTTCTTGTAAATGGACACAGATTGAAATTGTATCATAAGCCACTTTCAAGAGAGGAATTTTTCAAGAAATTTCAAGATAACATTGATATGAAGTTAGTGAAGAAGAATCCTTCTTCTTCACTAACTTAATTGTATTCTTCTTCAATCATATAAATAAAATAAAATATAATATATATATATATATATATATATATATATATATATATAAACATGAAAACCAATCATTGATTGGCATGTTTATACAAAAAATCTAAGGTGAAAAACAGAGTTCTTCTGACACTTTAGATTTTTGAAAATTGTTCTTTTCTGCAATTAAGTATCATAAAACCATAAGTTGAAAATTCACTTTACATATTCATGCTCCATTTCATTCATTCCATCCATATCTCACTTTATCCATATTTCATTCCATTTCATATTCATAATCCATTTCATTCCATTCCATACTTCATTCCATCCACATTTCACTTCATTCCATTTCATATTTCAGAGTTTTTACAGGCACATTCTGTAGCTACCTGTTCTGCAGCCAGATCCATTCTATAGCCAATTGATTCTACAAAATCCACTTCAGTAAACAAAGGATGAGTCAAAGAAGATTATGGAGCCTAAAGGATTAATATTTTTCATATGAAAGATAAAGCACATCAAAGTAGCAAAAATTCAAAAAGAGCTAAGGTAAAATTGTATGAAATTATTTTTGATGCAAATCATTAAAGGTATAATGTGGTTTGGTCATATATTTTCCTAAGTTATTTTACTATTTGAATTGATCAAAACTCCTACCATAAACATTCCTCGACCAAATCCATTTCAACCCGCTCCACAACAAATCATCATTAAGTTAACGGTTAGAACCTAGAAGTGACCTATTAGGTCACGTCATTAGACCATGGCATTAAATGATGATTTTTGAAATCTTCATAAGATTTCTTCGCAGTCATTCATCCCATATCAAACTCTTATACCCAATTATCCTTATGATTTTCCACTACCCTGTTCCGTTCACACCCACTCACTACTATTTCTTCCGTATCCAAACCCTCATCTGCAGAGAAGTCACTTTAGGGCAAGACAACCTTTCACAGTTGCTTTTTATTTAAGAACAGGAACAGAGCAGTGAATTGAAGCCATAGAAAGGAAGCAATTTTCATCAAGAATAAATGGGGCTTATTGTCAGGTCAAAGCCAATTGGAACTAAGTATTTGGAAGGATACCCTCAGATCAAAGGGTTATTGCAATAGGCTGGATGGTTGAGATTTATAGATAAATTTAATGGATTTCATAAATAAATCACAAATTAATTTGCCGGATCATTCAATGGAGAAGAAGTGGAGATTGGGGATATCAAATTGACCATCACAGATTCTTTCATAGTAGAAGCAACAGAGCTGCCAAGGCAGGGAGAACGTTGGTTTAAAAACAAAGAATTTCACAATGAGGTTTGGAGACAAATGTTGAAAAACCTAGGTATGGACACTACAGTGTTTAAGAAAGGCATTCCTAGTTCATATTTGAAGAATAAATGGAGGAACATGCTATTAACCTTACAAAAGTTCATAACCTGTGAAGGCAGATTTGGTACTTTGTATGTTTATCACATTAGGCTCATGATGAATTTTCTAGATGAAGAAATAAATCTGCCATTTTTCCTACTTAATAGTTTGAAAAGGATGTCTTCAAATGTCCAGAAAAGGCTTCAGTTCTTAGAGACTACCTTACATCATCATGGCTTAATTAAAATGTTAATTGAGTTTCATTTGAAGAAGACATGAGACAATTGGGATGAATTCCTCTTGAGAAACCATTTTGAAGAACCGAGGGAAACATTGTCTAAAGAAAAACCTGTGAGAAGAAGTAGGAGAGGAAAAGATGTTAAAACTATTGAAGTCAAGCCTAATGTGTCAACACAGGAAGGCAGTGATGAAATAATCTCTGAGAAGTTGGTAAAAATCAAGAAACAACTCAAAAATAAAAGGAAGAAGGAATTAACAAATGTATGTGTTGAAGAAGATGATGTAAAAGATGAAAATCCACCTAAATTGAGGAGAAGTTCCAGGCTTAAGGGCATGGTGAAAAATACATGCATTAAGGGAACTAAAATCATAAACATTGAAGAAGAAAAAATTCCAATTCAGACCCCAGTTGACAGATCTCCTGTATACCAATATGAAGAAAACTCTAGTAGAGGAACCGCAGATGTAGATCCAGCTCAGCAGCAGTTTTATGACCATGTGGAATCATTAGAGAGAAAAGCCTCAGAGAACATAGAAAGTTCCCCCAGTCCACAAGAACCTCCAATTGAAAAATTAAAAAGAGACAATTATGAATTCGAGATACTGAATAACCATATTAAGAATTAAAATGAAATTCTAAGGGAGCAAGTTAAATTGAAAGGAAGCATTAATAGTACTCTCTCTCAGAAAATGGAAGGATTATATAAAGCAAACACGAAGTTGAAGAAAAGGAACAAGAAGATGAACAGGGCACTCATTAACCTGAAGTTCAAGACACTCATAAGGAAACCCAGGATGGCATTAACTACCAGAAGAAGCAGAAAAACAAGGTTAGATGTCCTTGCAGAGGTATCAATACAAATGGAATGAAGTTGCATGAGGACATGCAAAAGTTTTGCAGTGGGGGTATGTCGAGCCCTAAAAGTGTATTCTCCTTTTCCAAATTCCACTTTATCTTATCATTCCTTTTGTCATTTATATACCTAAAAGATCAATAAGAATGATTAAAATCACTTAAGGAATACATGCAATGACTAACTTGTTGTACTTTTGTGGTTTTGTTGTCTTAATGATTTCTGAGCAGTTTTAGCTACAGAATGCAGTCATTCTGGAGCCAGTTACACATTTCGTAGCCATTTTGGTGTTTGAACATATTACAGGTGTTATCTGAAGAAAAGGAGTATATGGTTAGATTCTAAATCTTTCCTACATTGTTCCTTATCATCCACGAAGGTTGAATCAAAATCTAGAGATGCTTGTACACGTGGTCAAACCAAAAATCCGAGAAGCAGATTTCTATAAGGATAAGGATTCTTGATTTGCTTTCAGCAAATTAAGAGTCCTAGAAAGGATTTTTAGTCTTATTTTGACTTTAGAATACACCTGTGCCTACTTTCATTCAATAACAATTATGTAATTATGTATAAATTTAGCTCGGTGAGACTAAGAGAACAAGTTAACTCTTATTTTCCAATACTGTGATACTCTGTTTCGAAGTATTTTTGATAATAAGAAGAAGCATAATTTTGATGCTGTGTTGAAGACAAACTTGAGGAGTTAAATATTTTCATGCCAACTTGATAGCAGAGGGCCCCTACTATCTAAGGAGGCTTCCACATGCTTTCTAGATAAGTAATTATTCTGTGTTGTTGTACTTTTCACTTAGACAATTTTCTGAGTTTATATCTTTTAGTATCATGTCTTGCTTTGTTTTTTCAACTAACAGATCCTCATGATGTTATAATTAGTCATTTCTTAAAGTTTTCCAATATATCTCTATTCATTGAATGAATTTAGTTGTGACATCTTGAGTTACCAGCACTTTAGTTTTTGTCGTTTAGATTAAAAGATTCTCATTATCCTACAGCCACTCTTTTTATTAAAAGCTTTTCCATCATATCACTATTGACTGAATGAGATTTGGTTGTATGATGTTAAGTTAATTAGGTTGTATTTCCTACTCTGCAATTAGATAGAAGATCCTCATATTGTTACAAATAGTCCTTTCTCAAAACTGTTCCAATAAATCTCTAAATCACAAAAAAGACCTAATTGTAATATTGTGGGTTACTTGTTGTTTATAAGATTCTTATTTTTGTTATATCTAGTCTCCTTCAATGAACTATTCCAATAAATCTCTAGCTGATGAATGAGACCTAGCTACGATGACATAAGAAGTTTAAATATTCATAGGAGATCCTTAGCATATTGTAGCAATTTTCTTCTCAAGTTGTTCCAAAATATCTCTAATATATGAATAGGATTGCACTACAATATTCTAAGTTACTGTCTATTTTTAGGAAGATCCTCATCACATTGGAGTACAATCTCTTCTACAAACTATTCCAACAAACCTCTAACCAAAAGGACTATATTGAATTATAATGTCTTGAGTTACATTTCATGTTCATTTGCAAGCTAGGACATCCATGGATTAGAATGCTCTGTTTTTCATCATTAGGAACAGAATTTACAATTACACTCTGTTTTTAGTCTAAGGTTCTCTTTTCTTTCCTTTCTATCATAGATTTGATGTCATTCATTTGAACATAGAGTAGCATACTAAAATCTAAACATAAAAAAACTCAAAAACATCAACAAAATACTGAAAACAATGAAATAATAATAAGGATATTTAGGCACATATAGTGCAACTATACCTCATCAGTTTACAAGCCCTAGTCAATAATTTATGCTATAAATTCAGGACACTGAATTGACTAAACACACGTGACCATGACTCCATAACCTTGGCAGAGAACTGGCAGAGCTTAACCTTAAGCATGGGATTAAAACTTTAACCCAGATTTAATTAGCGCTAATCCTCATTTAATTTGCGATAATCCCAATTTGCCACTAAGTGTGGATTAAGCGCTAAATGTGCTTAATTATTGTTAACTGCATTTAATTAAACTAATCCAGATTAGTTTGGTGGTCCACCAATTCCATCAGAACTGTCAGTTTTAGCACCAGCTAACCGAATTTAGCTCAAGTTAGGTAAATTTAGGCCAAAAATTGTGGAAAAACTCGAGAAGGTCATAATTTTTGGAGTTGTTGACCAAATCAAGAGCAAAAAGAGGCTATATTACCATTTTTTGGCATTCTGAACTCATTGTTGCAGGTTTCAAGAGCAGAAAATCATTGTAAACACATCATTTTGAAAATTTCAACATAATATAAAGGCCCAAGCAATGGAAGCTGGACCAAGGAGATGTATCCCAGGAGGGGTGAACTCCTTCATCAAATCCATGAGTTGATGTGTTGTATGGTGATGTATTGTAATTTTATTTTTTGTTGTTCAGACTTTATCTTATGTTAATTTGTTCATAAAAATAACATAAAAATCACTCATGAGACTCAATCTCTTGCAAGAGAACTTGAACCCTTTAGCACATATAAGACATTGTTTACAAAATTTGAAAGAGGAATTAGCACAACAATACTAGCATAGTTCATTCATATTTGTATTACATATAACTTAGTGGTGTGGGTGACCACAACTACAACCTACAATGTAGTCGGGGAAATAAGGAAGTTGGGAGTCAGAAGGTTGATATGAAGGTTTAGGGTTGATGCACTATTTCCTTGGTTTGGAGGTATGGCGGGGATATGGGGAGATCTTCATGGGGCAAGGAAAACATATTATATAAATCTCGAGGTGACTTGAGATGTGCAATTGTAGGCCCATGACTACACCTCTAGTTACAAACTAGAGGAAGGTGGATACATATATATCAAAGTAAGTAGACCCCACTATCTACATGTGGTTAATTGAGTCACTGATCTACTTGGTGAACATATGAATAGAAATTTTTTTGGTTGTTAACTCATTAATTTAGTTCAAGGTTGATCCTACCAAGGTTCATTTGGTTACTGCTAGCACATTTTGAGGTATCTCAAGGGCATAGTCGAGTTTGGATTGTGGTATACACATGTTTATGGAGTGAATATTAACGACTTCAAAGATGCATATTAGGTAGGAAGTTACACAGACAGAAATATAACTTCTGGTTGCACCTTAAGCATTGGATCAACAACTATTTCATGGTTTAGTAGGAAGTAGATATCATTAGCATTGAGTTCAGCAAAGGTTGAATACATTGTTGCTAGCTTGGAAACATGTGAGGCCATTTGGTTGTGGACGTTTCTTGTGGGGTTGTTTCAATAGAAGATATATTCCACATTTATTCATTGTGACAATTAGAGTTGCATTAATCTCTCTAAGAACCCAAAATTTCGTGATGGATCAAATCAAATTGGGATTCAATATCACCACATCAGAGATAGTGTGTAGATGATCTGAACCTAGTAATAGATCTTTGCTTACGAGTGAAAATTAATAAAAAGTACAAAAGTAAATTTCTTGAAGAGAGTGCATAAAAATAATAACTTAGGACCAGAGAGAGGAATTAAAACAACATTTCTAATGAAGTTCACTAGGACCTCCTTGGCTACGTCTCCATATTAATTTTAATGCACGAATTGTTTTATTATCTTTCCTTCAAAAGAGGCACTCTCCTTATTTACATAACGGCTAAAGCTTCTCCACTTGAAAATGATAAGCGCGGGCACTATGTACAAATAATTCTCCATGATATGACATTGGCATGAAAAAATCCCTCTCGACTAACAAAAAAACAATGTGAAATTAGATTCTATAAATTTCTCCTCTCCTAACACAAGAGGGGGAAACTCTCTCCATCAAAATTAAAGGAAAATCCTCTCTACAAATTTGAAAAGGTGGGCCAATATATCTCCACAAAAGAGTGGTAACAATAAAGAAACACTTCCCCGCTTAATTATATGAATTGGCCACATAAAAACTTATCCACTCAAATAAAAGGTTGGGCACAAATCTCTCCACAATGTAGGAACATAATCCAAAACTGCAATGGTCTCAAACAACTCCAAACATGCTTAAATGAGTCTCTATTTGGGTCCAATAGCTTCTTCTTAGACTCAGGAACCTATTGTGACTAACAACTCGGAAAAAGGTTGAGTAGAAATCTTGAAAATGGTCCCCAAAATTAATGAATCTCACTGGTCTATAGGCTTCGACTCGACATAAAAATATTCGTCCTTGCTAATTGCTCAACACTGGGCTATTTTGGAAAGTTGGTATAATTTTGATATATAAAACTGTGGTAGTTAATCGACCCGGGGTCAAACCTGTGGGGTTGGTGCTATTTTCGAAAAAAATATTAATATTCATATTGATCAAAATACATGGTTGAATAAACATACAACATGTTACATATTTTTTAAACTATATACCAAGTTCAAATTATTTTATACCACGTTACATTATAAACATCATATATGTTGGCGTTCAATTTATTTGATATGATTTGTTTAAACCATATAAAAGAAATTAAATGGGCCCCAATTAAATATTCACAAATCCATGGCAGGTAATCTGAACGATCTAATACATTTGGTAGAGGTTTTAACTTTGGTGCTCCTTATTATCCATGGTTAAGTTTGGTGAATCCCCCAAATTTGGTGGGTTCCTCTAACCCTTTTCCACCATACAAATGTGTAAAGAAAAAATATAATAATTGTATTTCCATACACAACAACACAATGTGTGATTTATTAATATATCATTGGAATTGTAATTGGAGGTATTGTGTTCAAACATGATGCACTCCAAACACTACTCTTTGACATGGGTATGACCTTTTGATTTCCACTGTCGCGCCACCTGATCGGGCCACATGGAATCGCATTACTAGTTCAAATATATGCCAATCAACTTGTCCTTTTGACCATGTGTTTACTAGTAAGCCATCACGTCAACGTCAACGAAGATTCCTAGCCAACACTAGTCACAATGCCACATCAAATTTTAACTACCATGTGTCATTCCTAGGCTCTACCAACTTTATTCCACATCATTATTCTAGCCAGTACAATCATGTCACATGTCACCAAGCGGTAGGTCCACCTATCAGTCAACATTCCATGTCAACTCTAATCAATAGTCCACTCACACTGTACGATCCCACTAATTGAGATGCCATTTGTTAGCTTAAGATAGCACCTTGTGGCACCATACAGGTCCCATATACACACATTTTTTTTTTGTTGGTGCCAAACTTCAAACCACAATATCTTAGCCATACAAACTCGGTTTTAGCTTGTTCAAATTGTGTTACATTTATTTTTTAGAGCCCTACGCAATGTGTTCATTCCGAGACAATTTTATGACTCTGATTTTTTAGCTTCTCTAATATCATCTTGGACAAGACCTTATTAGAAAGTGAAATTTTATTTTCGAAAATCTTACAAATAGTATTCATTAATTCAAATCTATCCTGCTAGTTAGGAGTAGAATTTTCTACAGGAACTATTATATGCTCCTCCTTTTCCTCTATCATATTCTGATGTTGGATTGGTGCATGCTTCATCCTCGTGGTGGAACTCTGGTGGAGATGTGGATGGAGAATCTCAAATTTATCATCCCAGTGCCTCGTGATTTGACAATATGCGTAGTAGTTCCAACACTTATTCCTAGGAATGATCTAGTTTTTTTGTCTTCCTACTTTCCATTACCCTCTTGTACAAATATTTTATCTTTCTACATTTTTCCACACAATGGTTAGGTGACTAATAAAATGTGCAAGGAAATTGTCTCCAAAAAAATTGAGTAAAATGTTCATAAAAAATAGATTTAGATTCATACCCTTTTATTTTTTCTTTGCTACAAGTGTGCTGGGAAGAACTGTATTCACCACCACTATCAAAAATCTAACATTATGTGTTTTTGGCATGTGAATAATCTAATGAAATAAAATGGGTTCTATCACTGGAACAACCTTCATTGAATCCAAAATGGCATATCAAGGTATTTCCACCACCTCAATAGGTCTGGTAATGTTTTGACCATATTTTTCGAGACCTTTGCATGTATATCCCATCTTCATTAGGAGATTCCATATAATACCTTTGGTATCCTTTTCAAAAGAACCAAAGGAATCATATTTAGGAGGAGATCGAGGAGAAGACTATGTACTAGATTTGGATTCTACTTGCTCTATACTCTGTGGTAGTGAGTTTGAATTGTCATGCACATTAGGTTTTTGTGACATTTACCAATTACCACGCACAACTTTATTCTACCTTGGAGGGAAGTCACTAAAATTTTGGTTTGTCAATTCCAATTCCTTAACTATACCTATGAGGTTCATTAATGTTATAGTAGCCCTCATCTCATTTTTACCCCAGCAGCCCGGTGATAGTGGGTAAATGTGGGATGGGTGGTTACACCAAAATCTTTGTGGCATGTTTTAGTTTCTTATGTTTGATCAACCCATGAAGTATTTGAGATTTTAGAACGACTGAATTTTTCTAAAAATATTTTTGAATGATGTTACTAGCATGCTCCCTAATAGTGTGATTGGGGATAGGATCCCCAAGGTCCTCTATTGTGCTTGCATCCAAATTTTTTGCAAACCTTCCACCCCTTTTCAAACCACTGCGACTCCATGTTATCCTATCAACTTGAGATGGTATAACTTTTTCTTCTGGTGGTTTATCAACTTGGTAGGGAACATCATGTTCCTCTAGTGATTGATCAGCTTAATAGGGAACATCTTGTTCATCTAGTGGTTGACCAACTTGATAGGGAACATCTTGTTCCTCATGTGTTTGATAAATTTCCATCCATGCATAGTGGAATACAAAATATAAAAGTGAGTTAATCATAATTATTTAATAGGATATTCATGTGTTTATTTCAAAAGCCACCATATGTGTAAGGTCGTGATATAATTAGTAGGGGCTTCCCCAAATTTTCCTTCAAATATAGGGATATATGATGGAAACTTGGTTGGCATATGGCCATTGCTAATTATGGGCAATGGGATCATTTGTGAGTTTCATAAAATATGGGAGATTTAAGGGGTATATTTTTGGTGTTATCCATGATGTGTTGACCTTGCATGTTGATGTTGGCATTAGTTTTAGTAACCTGCGGGGTAGTATTGGTTGGAGTATCCTGCGGGGTGGGGTTGGTTGGAGTACCCTATGGGGTAGTGTTTGTAATTCCCCAAGGGTTATTCGTGGGAGTGCCTTGAGAGGAATTAGATCCCAATAAGGTGGCTCTAAAAATGGATGTGCCAAAAAAGGTGGCTTGGTGTTGTCTTCTGCATCGAAATGGTGAGAGATCAGGCGCTCCTCCCGATAATTGTGGGAGATGTTATAGGAATCTAGAGAGATGGGTAACCCTTATGTCCCCTATGGTGCCTTAGTAAGTGTGTGGGAAATGATGACGAGGGGGATTTTCTTTTAGTAAACCAAATGAATCACATACATAAGACAAAGTGAAAAATAAATGGTTAATTTTCCCTTTAATTCTAATGTGTGAAAAAAATAGCAAAAGATGTTTTGTGAGGTTTTATGTATGATAAAAATCTAAAAAATACCTAACGTCCTTCCACTCAAGTAGTAAATGAGCCTTATGAAAACTTTATAGTAGGGTAATAGGTCATGTCATGAAAGCACTAGTGACACCTCCAGCAACAAAAAACCATCCAAGTTATGGAAGATGGCTTTAATGGAGGGTACTAGGCTACGTCCCGAAAGAGTTGGACATGCTTCTAGTAGCCTGACCAAAATATCCTTCAGGTGAAATTTCTCCCACACCCGTGACCTATAGGGAAACATGCCCCAAATATTTGACCACTAAGCTACCTACATTTAGTGGGGATGATAGAATATCAACTTTTGGTTGTCAACTTTGAACCCAGAGCCTCTACCAAGTGTCGGGGGACAACAAGGAAGCTCGCGATAATTATTTTTCTAATCCTTGCCTCTTCATGGGTTTCATCTCATTACTAGTTTTATCAATGGATGGTGTAGTATTTGAAATCACCCTAAAATACAAATTCTATGTTTCAAATGCAAACAACCATGAAAACGTATAGGATTCCTACACCCATGGTCCTAACATGGAGTATAAATTATTTTGTGACCCCTATGAGGAATTTAGTTGGTTCAAGTTAAGATTTATTTTAGAGTCTTTAACTTGCTTAAGGTGTGCCAAAATTAAAATTAAAAATAAACTAAGTACAAAGATTTCAAAAGAGGATACCTTATTCACAAAGTTTAAGTGAATGTATTATGTGATGTGATGATGTGTGCAAGGTGAATGATGAACGTACAAAGTGTGAATTGTAATGATGTGGATATGCGGTGATCCTTTAAAATTCCTCTAATTTCAATAGTTTATGTTGTTCCTCGCCAAAGAAAAAGATGTGTGGATTTTAGGCCACTTTCTTTTCCTAATTATTCTATGTGAGAAAATAGGGAGATGGAAAATTAGTGCTTTGGGAAAAATTTTGAATCCCCCCACATGTTTGCCACAAGAGTGCAAGGGAGGGGAGGGATACTCTTTTTCCTACTAACACCAACTCCTAGTCCCCAAAAATGAAATTGATTAACAAAAAAAGTCAATGGAGACATGCACAGGTTTAGCAAAATAATATGAGTGAAACCAGATGAAGAAATAATGAATAATTCCATGTGTTTCATTGTCCCCTCTAATAACAACCATGTCAATAAATTTTCAATTGGTGATTTATTTTTTTAATTATATAATATTGTGCTTTCCATGTGGATCTATGATAACATCAAAATAAATTATAGATTATTGGTTTTTTGTAGGCATTTTAGTTCTTTCAAGTGGATTACATTGATACTAAAAAAGGATTCGTCAAATTTGATAAATGCACCGATGCAAAATATCAATACTGACCAAAAAGCTAGTTTTACTACTAATTAATTATATAATCCACTTGAGCATAGATATAGTAATCTATTAATAAAGATTTTGACATTACCATTTGATATTATCCAACATTATCTTTCCATTACTAACTAAATTGAATTAAGTAACTTGATAATTAAATCTTGCAAAAGAACCATTCAGATATTTGTATATTTACATTTTAATATACATTTCTTAATATTTAATCAACTTAGACATGTTTATTCCTCGAAAAAATTAGAGTCACATGAAGCCATTATAGTTTAAGCATATGAACATAAACCAAGCCATTAAAATAGCTCAAAATGATTATGCATATCTTATGATTTAACTTCAAGGGATGCCACAATTGAGAACACCCATTAGAGTAGAACACAAATGGATAGAAAGAATGTTGTATCATTCAAGATATGGGTTCAATTCCTTTCCTTATAACTAACTTCCAAAATATGGTTTAATGCCTTTCTTTATAACTACGATCCAAATATTTTTAAAAATGAATTCACTACTATGGATTGACGTATTTTGCAAGTGGAAAATTATAATATTTCAAGAATGGTAATGATGTATCATGGATAAAAAATTATGTCCAAAGTTGTCAAACATTTTCTGAAAGGCTAAAAATTATTTTATAAAAGGTTATTCGAGACTAAAGTATATTAAAAGGATCAAAGTCTTATGATTTGTACGAGTAATTTTTCCTCAAAATTTAAATGTTTCTATAACAATTCAAAAAGATTGTTCAATAATGTTTTTATTTATTGTATGTCATTTGAGTTACCATCATGAAAACTGTATAATCAATTTAGTTAGGTTATAAAGTTTGTTTTAAAGTTATAAAAGGTTTTCTGATTAGTATTTTTTTGTAATCCATCTTTATATAAAAGATAATCAATTTGTAGAATAGTTGAGGGTATGCAATTTGTAAAATATTTGCAAAGTTGATATACCTATTTCTTAAGTAATCTAGTCCCACAAGCAATAACCTCTCTTCACTCTCCTCCCAACACATGTTTAAGAAATGAAAAAACTTAAACGTTTGGGCATAATATTGAAGGGTGTGTGATAAAGGTGATCTATTGTTCTATAAGCCCAAAATTTTACTAGTGAATAGATATGAATCTTTGTTTGATTTCACAACAAGTCACATTTACCAAATAAAGCATATGACATTTTTCAAAATTAGTTATTCTTCGAAAAAAATTTCCATTTCTTTAAAAAGATATATAAATCCCAAACTAAAATTTATCCCCACAATAAGGTTGGTATTATATTTTTGTTCATATATCTCATTCACCAAAAATTTCAATTAAAATCCAATGCATTTTGGACATTATGCCAAGTAAAAAGTGATTATGAGAAGAGAAATATAAAATTTATTAAAAAATAATATGTGTTAGGAATAAAATTAGAAGATTTGGAGAGTTTACTAAAGAAGCCAAAGAGAGTGATTCAAAAATTAGAAGATGACAAAGATCTAACAAAGTTGATGAAGAATACATTATATAATAATTTTCAAGGTTGTTGAACTAAAGACAAATAGAAATTAAGTTTAAATTCTTATATAGGAAGTCTAAATACATATTTCACAGGGAATTATTACTAACTTAATGATATGCCAAATCTTTTGAATTTGAGAGAATGAGAGATTTTTGAAAAATCAAACTAGTGATTATCAATTTGAAGGGCCAAGTTTATTTCATGAGAGAAAACAAAATAAATATATATATATATATATATATATATATATATATATATATATATATATATTTATTTATTATATATATATATTTATTTATTTATTTATTTATTTATAAAAATTTAATTATAAGATCATTTCTAACTAAAAATCATACAATACATAAATACACACCCCATACAAGAAGGAACCTATTTAACTAGTTTTGAAGTACGTTAAAATTTGCAAATCATTATTCAAAATCAAATTAGTTGGAAAAAAAAATCTTCATTAGCAACACCATATCATTTGTTGTTAAACATGTAATTAAAATTACCATAATACAATAGTAAGAATAAATTTCTTCAAATAAGAACTAATCATAACTACGGAGAATTTCACAATTCCAAACTAAAATTTGAAGAAATGTGGGGTGAGAGGTATGAGAACACCAATGAAATTGTTGATAGGGAAACAAAAAGAAATTTAGATAGAGGTTTTAGTGGACTTAGAGAACAAGGAAAATGCTTTGTTCTTATCAACAATGGATACATTATTTTCATTTGTGGTGAAGAGGGGCACAAATGATTTGAATGTTTTTTTGGGAGAATGTACATGGAAATTTTAGCACAACAATCAAGTAGTGCACATCAATCAAGAGGATTTTAAAAAATATATGTTTCTACAAGGACCATTTTTTATGCACACAAAGAAGGATATCCAATGTCTTTTATGTAATCAATTCTTTTCATAAAATCTTGACAACTTTATAACCTATTTTCTACTTTTGAAGCATACTTTGCAATATATTTCACGATCACATTTTGAGAAACAACTAGATGAAATCTATATTAGGTTTCCACAACCTAAGAAGATTAACATTGTAAAAATTTAGCATATTATCAATATGTGCATGTTAATTTTTTTCTTTTGTGTTTATAATATGTGACTCTAATATTGATTAATCATGATCCTTTCGTGGAGCATTGTAGTGATATGCAATAATAGACTACTTTTTGCGCAAGCATGAATCTACACTACACTTTTTGTGTCTTTGAACATAATTGAAAAAAATCTCATAACCTTCATGAGGATTGCAAGAAGAAACTTGTGAGGTTTTCAAAGGCAAGGATCATCATTTAGGATTCAAGGAACCATTATGTTTTGATGATAGATGTCACAAATATTTAATGTTGTTATATGTTTAACAAAGAATGTCTTCTCAACATGCACATTGGAAGTAGGGATATTCTTGCTCCCTCTAGATCTTGACACCTTTTCTCTCTTTTAAATCTTACAAGGATATCAAGTTTCAATCAAACTAATGTTTCTAGGTTTTGGAGCACCTATGTGACAACACTTTTGCCAATAACTTTTGTAAATATTGTCATGCCTTGTAATTGATGTAAATAATATATGGAAATGTAATTATTTTCTTTGGTTCAATCACATCCTTAGTTTTTGTGGGTTACCTCAACCATTACAATTCGTAGGTGATTCACAATTTGCATGAATTCAAGTGGTTTCCAATTTGCAATGACCATTAATCACATCAAATTATTTTTCTTTAGTTGTCGTTGCATCTCAATTTTAAATACATGGTATTACTTTCACTATTTATTTTTTCTTAGTTCTGTTATTTCATTTTCCAATGTTTTCTTGTCTTGAATCATAATTCCTAATGCATATAACATGGAGCAAGTAATATGAGAAGCAAGACCAAGAATTTGTATTTACATGAATTTTTTGAATTGGAAAATATTTTTGTTCTCTCAGACCCTGTCGTATTTTCCTCATCCTTTACCTATATTTTTCTCCCATGTCCTCTGTTCTTGGCACTAGATCTCATTTTCAATATTTAATTCTCCAATTTACCATGTTTGTTGTCTATTTTTGTGTAATTTCCATGTTGTGTTATTTTTCCATGAATGAACATTCTTTGTTTTGTTTCCATGAATGAACGTTCAACTGTGTTTTGTTTTGTTTTTTTTGGGTGGCAGCAAGAGCTCACTCAATTGAGATCCTAGGTTTGCAAATTCTAAATCAATTCCATGAATATATTTGGTTGTTCGGTTGGTGGGGAGTTATGGTTGGAAGGGCTTGATCGAGCCCTTTTTTAACCATGTCAAGAGTTCGATTGAGGGTTTGTTAAACCATAAATCGAGTTATTTCAAACTCTACCTTATCCGCTCGATCAAGATTTGTAAGTTCTCATTGAGCTTTTGACCTAAAAAGCAAAGTTTTAGCTCCCCTTCTATAGATTTCTCTACAAATTTATTTTATAGCCTAACGGACTTAAGGAAATTTTTCCTCAGGTGGTGGAGTTGATCATGTTGGATTCATGAAGGAATATTCTATCCAATGGAATATGAGTTTGGCATTTTTTTCATTTAATTTCCTTTAAACTTTATACTTGAAATTTTTTTGGACGATTTCAAAGGGGTTGAATGAAAAATCAATAACATAAAATATAGAAAACTAAAAATTTTCAAATAATAGCACCATTTTCATTTAAGAGTCCTGTTCAAAAGGGTACTAATGATTTTTTAATTTATTTAAATAGTAGAAAAAAACATACATGAATGCATGTGTCTGAAAAATGCAATTCAAATATTAATTCACCAACTTCGAAAAATAATAAAAAATATAATTTTACGTTAAAAAAAAAAAGTTTCAATATGCATAATTTAGTTCTCTTCGTGTATATAATGCTCTTATATATATAGAGAGAGATAAGTTGTTTCATATGAACACATTTAATTCAATGGAAAATTGTTAGATTATATGACACTAAGATTTTATGCAAAAAATATCATTAGGACAACAACTTAGTTCTTCTTTTGCAAAGGAATATTTAAATTCAATTAATAACTTTTTTAAAATATAAAATTAAAACATTACTTTGGGAGTGGAAAAAATTTTGTCTATTAAATAATAATAATCACTCAAAAAATTTAATTAGTTTGATGTATAGAGTATGTGGAGGGGATAGAGTATGTATAAGGGTAAAGTATGATTGCCTTAATAGACTTAGCAGTCAAATCATTGTGCGGAGGTGGGTCCCTTGTCCCACAAACAAAAATTCTATTTGGTGTCTCGCTTGACCAGACCTTAAAATTAGATAATAATTATTATTATATTGAAGAGTAAAAATAATAATACAATTAAATGGTCGTGAGAGTCAGCGAAAATTATTGAATTCTCTTTGATAAAACATCTAGCCATTAGAAATTCTCTCGATTAGACTCTAACTACGAACAATCTAATCAACAACTCCTCAATTATTAATCACGTAACAGGAACTTATGAGCATGGTGCAAATTTTCTGCCTACAAAATTGCATTTTCGATGTGATAAAACATTTTGTTTGGAATTTTCTGAAAGATGGGTATTTCTTTAACTAGTCAATATCACATTTAAACTTGAATTATGTTAAAATTTGGATTAATTAAAACTAGCAATTGCACCATATGTTGCAAAGAAAATGTTGTAAAGCAGTAAGATAGGAAAGAGTAGTATAGAGGAAAAAATATGTGATATGTTATGTGATTTAATTGAATATTTAACTTATACATATATGAATTATTTTATTTAAAAGAAATTATAGGTTTGGAGAATTGTTTGGATAAAAAAATTGGTTTTTTTAGAACCTAGGTCGGCCTTTCATAGTGATGTCTGATTATGCACTATGGGCCACATGGCAGACTATAAAATGGAACCGATTTGAAAAATTGTAGGTGCACTTGGTATGATTAGATTCTGAATTAAGTATAACCCCAAAAAATGTCAAAATAACTCTAAACCACCATCAACATATGCATCAAAACCTTGTATACTTCACTTTTCTAAATTGATGCAACAATATAATAAAATTAACTGGAAATACTCTTTTAAACCCTTGTAAAGGAACAAAGGGATGAAGGAAAATAGTAGGCGTACCACCAAGTTTAGCAAGTTAGTTAATTATTTTGCCTAGAGAAAATGAAGGAGGCAGTGGATTTAATGGCCTAAAACATTTCAATCGCCTAACATTTAATCCAATGGCACAAACAAGGAAGCTAGGGAAGTTGTTTTCAAAGAGGAACGCCTTAGGGGTACTTTTAAATCATATGTACTATAAAAATGTTATAAACTAGAAATTGCACCACATGTTTCAAAGGAAACGCCATAAGGTTGTGGTATAGAAAAGAATAATATATAAGAAAGAAGAGGTAGTAGGAACTTTCTCGGCTCCAACTAATCCTCCTCCAGAATAAGGGGTCGAGAATTATGTTTATTGGACCTCAAATCAAAATATCCATATTGGGTAATTGATGTAGAACAACTTCTTTGTTATTAACATGTAAGATGTGTTTTTCATAATCGATGAGACATTTTGGCCAAAGTACTCAAGACCTCTATATGACGAAATCTGCATGTCTATTTATTTTTTCTGCATGAAGGATGCACCTGATTATTATGACCAAGTTGGGCAGAATTCACCCTTCCACGAAATTATTTGCTTCTATCACATTCGCAATGTTGAATTCCTCTAATACTACTCCTAGAACTCTGACTCTACTTGTCTAGTATTTTCTGAGTCATTGAATTTAAGGGCAGAGGTAAAGAGACTACTAGACAAAAAAGAGCATAATGACTGATTGTCAAATGAAAATAACATTGAGGAATCTTTTCTTATTTTCGATAGTAGGAACTTTCTCCTCCAGAATAAGCGGTGGAGAATTATGTTTAGTGAGCTACTACTCATGTAACTTTGACTCCTCCTTACAATTGGAATGTTTCTCTTCCCATATCTCTATCTTCGGTTATAATTCTAGCTTTCTCTTGTTTATGAATAAATTGTCTCTATATCACAATTGTCTATCTATTTTTGAGCGCTTGCTTGAATCAGTGAGATAATGTAGCTCATCTGGATTCAAAAATCCTTTATTAACCCTTTTTCTAAAGAGTCCTCTTATGTTTTTAATTCTGCAATTTGGTCCTCCATAGCCTTGTCAACATCGTTTGTTTCCTTCTAAAGAATTATACATTCTTGATAAGTATCCATTGTCCTACTTTTCTTCTTCCATATACTTCAGATCTAAAAGAATGGAACATGAGATAAGCTTCATGACATTTTCCAAATTCCAAGATTTTTCATTGCACTTCTCATGTGTATCAGGGAAAATGGATTCCATACATTCAACATTATGCCTTTTTAGGGCTTATTGCAAGGTTGGAAGCTTCTCTTCACCATGTCTCCTTTCTTTCGTATCCTTGACTTTGATACAAACAATTGTTGTAGACCCCTTTAAAGGTAAATTTAGTGTTATTTAAGAAATGAAAATTATGAACATTATCATGATTGCTCAAGATAAAAAATGCACATTTGGATGTATCAAAAGTTAGATACATTTTATTAAGTAAAATTTTAAAATAATAATGGTTATAAACATTTCAAAATCATTTTATTAAATAGTTAGTTTAGATCTAGAGTTAAGATTGATTTAGGCTATCTTAATTCCCCCATATAAAGAAACTACATTCCACATGAATACCATGGGTTAATACCATGGGCTGTATTTATAGTTCATCGTTATTTTATGTTATTATTATTAATTTTTATAGTATTTTGACCTATTTAAAATGTTCATTACATTATATCACTTTTATATTTAATTTAATTTTATTTTGTGTAATTTGACATAGTCAAAATGCTAAACATGACATTACAACCTTTCTATCATAATTTTTTGGAGAGCATAGTAGCACAAAAATGTAATATTTAAATATATAAATAGTTATTTTCCTTTTTTTTATATTTTTTTTATCCATGTAATATAAATTAATTGGTTTTTGTGGAGTTTAATTTTATGATATAAATTTTATAATACGGAACAAGAAAAACTATGTATATTTGGATATATGAAAATTTAGATACATTTTATTAAGTAAAATTTCAAAAGAATAATGGTTATAAACATTTAAAAATAATTTCATTAAATAATTAGCTTAGATCCAGAGTTAAGATTGATTTAAATCATCTTAGTTCCCCCTATAAAGAAACTTCATTCCACATGAATACCATGGGTCAATACCATGGGTTGTATTTATAGTTTATCATTATTTTATTTTATTATTTCTATTTTTTATTGTATTTTGACCTAGTTAAAATGTTCATTACAAAAACATAACATTATAAACAACATATATAAAAATATTTACTTGATCTAATGGCCTAAAACATTTCAATCCTCTAACATTTGATCCAATGGCTCAAACATGAACACAGTGACAGCTAGGCGAGTTATTTTCAAATAATGACGCCTTACGACGTAAATATTGATTTATATATACTATAAAATAATTTTAAAATATTGATTTGTATATGCTATAAGAATATTGTAAAAATCCAACAAACATTACATCATAATTAAAAAATTAAAAACTTTTAAATATTTTGTATATAAGAATATTGTAGAAATCCAACAAATATTACAACATAATTAAAAAATTCAATAACTTGTAAACATTTAGAATTTTAAACTACATGTTCAATATTATTTTTCACGAATGGAATCCATTCTTGCATTCCTCACTCGACAGTAAAGGAATGAGCACAATTTAGCAAATATTTTGTAGCAAAAGATGACGTTATATATATGTGTCTTTCAACTTGTTTGCAAGTAGACAATAAAGACTTAAATTTGTCCAATTGCTTAAGGTGGCGTTATGTGCAACTTGTTTTTCAATTGGTTTTCCAGTATCTATTAGCCATAATAAAGACTGGAATTGGTCTAGCTAATTATCAAATGAGAGTTCGTTGCTTCTTCCTCCTCAATTGTATATGTTGAATATTTGGGAAAATCTTTAGATATGTTGGTATGTAACTATTTAATTTACGACACTTATGAAATAATTGCATCTAGCATATAATTTCAAAAAAATATTAAAAAAATAACTTAGAGTAGCAAAACTATTTATGTGTTCTAAATTTGAAAACTCATTTTTTCCCTTTCCCATAATATTGATGGCTACAAGAAATTACCAGAGACAATTATATCTAACAATAAACTATTATACCCCGGATGCGGGTGCAAGTGTAGTTAATGGGGGCGATTGGACGCAAGGCGATCGGACGGGAGGCCACATGCCATCCCTCATGGCACCATTGAGCCCACCTGACCGCGTTTAATACCCCCGCCTGCTCTTTATGGCGTTTGATATGGAGACGATTCTCATTACAGAGGTTGATGTTCGAGTCAGCCTCGACTGCCGCAACAGCATTTCGCATCGGATTTACAGACCTGGACATTCAATGCGGAGGTTTAATTGTTGCAGGAACTAGTTGTTAAATACTATGGCTCCGCTCGCCCCTACGCCGATGAATTCGCAGTGTAATTCTATTCAGGACAGAGCTAGAGAGCGCACCACTACTGGGAAGCGCAGTCGCCATACCTGTTGCTTGGAGCCCGCTGACAGTCTTCACATTTCGCTAGCAGGCTCTTGCTTGTCTGCAACGGTGGTTCTGGGCATTCCACCTGCGCCGAACCCTGTCCATACTCAGTCGCTTCAAAGCTCCAGCTCCTTTACAGCTGCGAAAATGCCAAGGCTACGGCAGAGGATGCGGTGCAGGAGGGGGTCTTCTCGTTCGGCCAGAAGGCATTCGCCCTCTATTTCTACTTCCCCGTCAGATACCTCTGCGCCCTCAGGCAGCCTCCCACGCCTCTTTCGTGGTCGCTTACTCCGCTCAGGCTGCAGGCTTGACTCGCCTTCAGGTGATGCGTTGCCTGCCCAGTCCCATACAGCCCTCTTCTTGTTCGATTGTGCACTCAACAGACCAAGAGTAACTGTGGCCATCTCTGTTGTCTTCCTGGAGGAGTCCCTGCCTGAGAATTCGCCGGAAGAGCAGGCTCCTGTCGACGGCGCACATTTGGAAGCGGTGCAGCAAGACTCGAGGGGTCTGCCTAGCTAGACCAGGGAGATTTTGTAGGAGGACTCAGGACGCGTTCAGGCAAATGTCATCGAAACTCCCTCAGCTGTCCACTTCAACGCAGAACTCTCCCATGCTCAAGGCGAACCAGAAGAATACGGATGCAAGATCGAGGAGGTTGCTCCGGATGAGTAATTCGGCCCTCTTTACTTGTCTCTTTTTTTTTTCTCTGCCCTCTCTGAGGGATTGTTTTGTTGTTTCCATGCTTCCTTCTACTCTAGTCCAATTTTTGTTAATGACCAGTCTCAGTCTTTACAGCGGTCCAGTTTTGATATGGTCCAGTGTTACAGCTATATAATGTCTATGTTCCTAGTTTTAAGTCAAAGAAATTCCAATCCGATCCCCTGCGTGGGATTTTTTCAGTTGGTGGTTCCTCAGGCTGGTTTCCCTCTAGCAGGGCAGCCTAAAACTAGTCTCTGTCAGTTCAAATTGCCTCCTCGTAGGCACTGTCATGGCCTTAGCCAGATGTACTATATTTTTCACTGTTAATAGATTACTCTAACTTAGAAAAAAAAAAAAAACAATAAACTATTATATCTAACAAAAAAACAGGTTTCCCATGTTTTATTACATTATACTATTATATGTAACAAAATATAGGTTTCCCTTGTTTTATCACATCATTTTCCATGCACGGAATAAGCAGCCTTGCCGTTGGTTTCATTTGTTTTACTACTTTACCATCTTTAAGGTTGCCTCTTATGCTTTAGTCACACCATATTCACTGCAAAAGGATTACGAATATTATGCTTTCCATTGCTCCACACGAGTGTACCGAAAACATATCCTTTGGTGGTAGCCTTGCTTGATGTAAAAACTACATGGAAAGATAGCTTCTTGGAAGTTTCAGAGAATTGAAGAATTCCTAGAGAGACCTTCACACTCAAACCCAGAGGTGCACCAATGGTAAGTAGGTGCAAGATCAAGACTAATGTTTGTGACACTCTTGCTTATAGTTATGCTACATGTTAGTGTCAGTCTAGTCATACTACCATCAGTGATCAAAACTACTCTTTTGCATTTGCATATTAGGTGTCTCATACCGAAATAAATTTCACCATTCCGCTAGGTCATGGATTCATTGATGGTAGTAATTTTTTTTATCAGTTTTCCCTCATGAGGTACTTGTTGATCCTCCCCTCTATGGTCTTTAGTCATGAGTCACTTTCACTCTCAAAACATGTCAGTAGGTCATAGGACAGGTCTCATTAGTCCAGGGTCTCACCATGGTCAAGTTAATGAGTCAAAAGGTCAATAATATCAGCAAGGTCATGAGGAAGCCAAATAAACTCAAAGTCACAACACCAGGAAGATCATAGATATCATTTATCCAATTGATGCAAGTTTCACCTCAAAACCATGTTTTGAGGTGAAAGCATAATACTTTGCCCTTCAGTCACAATTCATAAGCTGCCATCTCCGACAATATCATCACCTTGCCTTTCAGAGAAGTTTTCCGTAGCATGTTCAATGCCAAATCATCTTCCAAGTAGATCCATCAGAAAGAGCTTTACAATGGTATACTACACTCTCAAAACTGACTTCTGGATTGAAATTTATGCTTAAGTGAAGTAAAAGCCCTTATATCCTCATATACCCCCTATTTCCCATTTTTCCCTTTAAACTTTATATTATTAAAGTTTTATATTTCTTTAATAAAATCCTTTCCCCCCCCCCTCCACTTTTTCAAAATACATATTCGCATGATTAAAATCGCATTATATATACAAATGCGATTTATATGTTAACCACTTCCCCACCATACGTTGGAACTTTATAATAAAACTTTATTATAAAGTTTTATATTATATATAACCCGCATTACAATCGCAATCACAAACCTTTTCCAATCACAAAATTTATTTGAATGCTCCGATCAATCCAATCGCAAACATCTCCGATGCGATTGATCGCATCGCAAGTTTTGCACCCCTCCTCTGATCGCAAGATCCTCCGATCGCGTCCTCCCTCCGATTGCTCCGATCCTCCGATCGTGTTTCCCCTCCGATTGATCGCAACATTCCCATCTCACTCCCGATCGCGCTCGCTCCCCCAATCACATCGCAAATTCTGTTTTCCTGATGCGATTACCCCCGCTCCCCTCAGATATTGCGATTGTGATTGACTTGTCAGTCCCACCACTTAAACCTTCCGCCCATTTATAATATAAAGGGCTTTCCCCTTTGTAAACTCGAAATTTTTATTATTTTTGTTTTTTACAAAGGTTATCCCCATTCCCCCTGTCCCAATCGCATCGGAGGTTTTATATGTACCACTCCGCCCATCTCCCGATTCCGATTTCCGATTGCGATTGTAATGTGGCTCCCGCCTCCGCTCTCCTCCAATCCCGATTGTGATTTCATTACTCCACTATATGTTATATTCCCCCTCCCACCCATTCTGATTCTGATTGCGATGCGGGTCCCACCTCTTTTCCTCCACTCCTATCCATGTAAAAATTAATATTTCCCTTCACTAAGGTGTAATTTCGTATTTTATTGAAAAGGTCAGTTTATTCAAACAGCAAATGGAAAGCGAACAGTCAAAGGCCGAGAGCCTAAAATAAAATAAAGATATCTACAACAACAGGAAAATAGGATCGGATTGCCTATTTTGTCTTCAGTTACGATTCAAAGGATCTACACTACATGTTTCGCCTTCTCACTGACCGGATGTAACACAACTCTTCCATTTCGGAGAGATTATTGGCTCTTGGTTTTCCATCTTCAGTTATGATTTCTCCTCTTCCCATCGATTTGTATTCCCACAAAATCTATCTATTTATTGTAAAAGCTAATCATTTGTAACTCTTTGAAGTCTGAAAAGTCAGAAGTAGGGGAAAAGTGTGGCAGTGAGCTCTACACTCCATTGTACAGTTTGGCAGGGAATTAATAAAGTGATGCAGCTCTGATTTGTGGGATCCATGTGGTATGAGTTTTAGCATATGTCTCTCCTTTGTGTTTCATATGTACATTGTTATGTTTCACCATTCATTCATAAACATTTCCAGTTGAATGTTTTCAAGTTAGAAAGGTAGAATCCATTTTATATGCTTTGCCTTGGGGAATCATTCATACTCTGTGTGTTTTCTTCTGTTTGAAAAGGATTCATTTATTATGCCCTTTTCAGCTTCTCAACAATCTTTCCACTCCATCTTATTTCAACTTGATTGCTAAATCTCCTGCCTATCTTGCCCCATGAAATACTCTGTGTCCTTGATTTAATTCCTCAGTTCATACTGTCCTTTTTCCCATACATCCCTGAAAATTCAGTCATTTATCAAAACCCCCTTTCCACATTTATATACCTAGCCTAAAATCAGTTCATTATTGTGTTATTGAATATCTATTCTACGGAGAGAGCCCTCTCCTGTCCTTGTAGGGCTAGCTACAAGGCTGAGCGTGGTTTAGTTGTTACCCTGATTTTTCCTTTTCTAGCCTGAGGTTTAGATTGGGTGCTAACATCTCTGGCTGGCGACTCTGCTGGGGAGGCAATTACAAACTTTTGCGTAGAAGATTTATCACCCCAGTAATATTTTTCTTACAAAGTCTCGATGATGATATTTCAGAATTTTCTAGGCTGATATAAATATTGTATAGTAGTAAGTTGACCACACTGGCTTCAAGAAGATATACAAGGGCTAATCCTGATCCAAATCCTCCCCCTTTGTTCGAAAATCCGAATCTTATCCCAAGAATAGTCAGAAGACAAGAGGGATCGCCAAGTCCTACACCTATTTTTCAGGTCCCATACTTGGCCCAGTGAATGTTTTTTTGTAGAGGAGATTTCTTTTGATGAGAATTTTGAGCTTTATTTGTTTAGAAGTAAGTCTGAAATTGCAGTTGAAGACACGGTTTTAGATCCGGAGTTTCTTGTAGATATTTAAGTTCAGAGAGCAAATTCTTCCATTGATGACTACATTTTGAATTCGCCTCAGTCCATCACTGCAACTTATATTCCTGAGCCTTCAGAATCATCAAGCGCAGCATTCCATCCTCCTAATTCATCAGCATTCCCATCAATCAATTCCCAGTTTTCATCTCCTCCATCAACACCTACCTCAAATTCCAGCATTACAAACGCTGTGGTAAATCCTCCCAGAAATATGGCTGCCCGGTATGCACCCTTGGTTTTACCTCAGGTTCTCAATGATATGCCTGCTGACTATCAGAGTAAAATTACTATCTTTGATGCCACTCAGGGCATTACAGCCCAGCAGCATGTTGACAAGATGAATGACTTTTTTGACTTGCATGAAGTAGAAGAAGAGAATGTAGCTACCAGGTTGTTTGTTCAAAGCTTCGGAGGTGAAGTGAGAAAGTGGTTCAGAGCTTTACCAACAGGCTCTATTCACACTTTGCAAGAGTTACACACACAGTTCTTAGACCGGTGGGAGGTGAAAAGGAATCCACACCAAATTCTGTCTGAATATGAGAATATTAAAAGAAATGTGGGTGAAACGGTGCAAGACTATTGTATTAGATTCAATGCGGTATACAATGCTATTCCGGCTAACCTCAAACCTCCTGTGGATTCAGTTATGCTAAAGTTTCCGGATGGTTTTGATGCCGACATGGCATATCAGCTTCGTGAAAGAGATCCACCGTCACTTGAAGAGATGCAAAAGATAGCAGTAAACATTGAAGCTAATCTGCTGGCTAGAAGAGCTCGAGCCAGAACTGAAAAGAAAGTCGTGGTGAAAGAAGAAGCATCCCCTTTGGACAACAAAATGGACACACTAATTCGTACAATGGAAAAGATGGTTGATCGATTAATAATTTCGGACAGACCTGAAACCCAAATAAGAAATCTGAATTTTAGAGGACAACAACAGCCGCAATTCAGAATTAGACAGAGAGAACAAAGGGCGCAGGACCAAATGGCGCCACCGCAGCAGATTAAAACACCATTACAGCAAAACTACGTGCAAGGCACTGACTCAGATGATGATAGTCCCCTGTTTGAAACCAATCATTTTTTCACAGCTGATGGTGAACCCATTTTCCTCACAGAAGACGAAGAATACACAATGACGACTCCAGACATTCGAGGGGACAAAAATTTCATCCTGGCAAACGACGTAGTGTTAGAAGAAGAATTTGATGATTACCAGAGAGGGTATATGAACGCTCTATCAGCCCAGCAAAGGCAGTATTCTTTGAGGAACAGAAACGTCACAATTAGTCCCATTCAAAAGAGAAAAGAACTCCAAATGAAGGACGAGGCACAAAAGAAAGGAAAAGAGTCGGCCAATCCTTCATCCAGCAAAGCACCCGTGGATACTAATGCAGCAAATGGAAAAAGCCAGCAGAGCATAACGAAAGAGAAAATGGAGAATAAAAACCTTCCTATTAAAGAGGTAGAAAATGCTCCCTCCTTTAATTTAGAAAGTGAAATTTCCAAGTTAAAAGTGTCCGTGCCCTTGATCGAGTTGGTAAAGAATAGTGTATATAAAAATCAGGTATCTAAAGTCTTGCAAATGGACCCTCTTTCTGATATGGTTAATGTGGAGGATGACTACCCCGAAATTATTTTTGGTCCAGCCACACAAGAGTCTGAAGAAAATGAAGTTCCCCCCTTTTACCTCAGTCTTAGGTTACATGAGTTTATCTTGCATAATGCCATGTTGGACTTCAGGGCCTCCCATAATTTAATGCCCAAAGCTGTCATGGAGAAGTTAGGCCTTGATGTTACTAGAAAATACCATGATTTGTACTCTTTTGATTCAAGTAGGGTCCATTGTATTGGTCTCATCAAAGATTTAGTAGTGTCTTTAGATCAAATCCCAGCCAAAAATGTCTTGATGGATGTAGTTGTTGCTGATGTCCCACTACGGTTTGGAATGCTTCTATCTAGGTCTTGGGGTGCAAAAATTAAGGGAACTATACAGCTTGACTTATCTTATGCCACAATCCCTGTATTTGGCCAGTTGAGAAAGTTATATAGGGAAAAGAAAATGAAATATATGATTACTAGCAAAGAAAATCCAGTAAACCATCCCATCAATGCAGTCCACACAGATTTAGAGTCTTTTGTCTTATATTCGGATGGTGATTTAAATGATGAGGATTTTCAATTAGTACAAGTGGATGAGATACCTGAGATTTCAAACAATTTCAGAGAAGTCCTCAAGTAGGAAAAAGAGAAAGCAGCCAGCACTTCTGAGTCTCCTGCCTGCCAGCAGAAAAAACACAGTGAACAGCCAGAAATCAGACAAGGCGAAGAGAGGGAAGAAACTAAATTTCAGCATCTACAAGAAGAAGAAGAAGGCCTATGGGGTATGGATTTTGATGGAGCTGTTAGTAAGGATGGAGCAGGTATTGGAATATGGATTCGGAGCCCTGTTTTCCAGCCTGAAAATGTCCCTAGTAATGTTAGAGTATGTGCTTATAAGTTTGCTTTTGACTGCTCTAACAATGAAGCAGAGTATGAAGCTCTGATTGCAGGCCTCAAAATATTGAAGAAGTTGAAGGCAAAAAGGATTTCTGTGTATGGTGACTCTGAGTTAATAATGAAGAAGGTGAAAGGAGAACACCAAGCTAAACATCCAAGACTGAGGGCATACAGAAATGCAGTTTTGGACATTTTGAAGACATTTCCAGAGTACACCTTGACAGCAGTGCCCAGGATGCAGAATATTATTGTTGATTCTCTTGAAACTACTGCAAGTAACCTGAGGATTCCGATGAACTCCAGCAACAAGTTTGAGATCCATGTCAAGCATAGGCCTACTGTTCCAGACAATTTAAGGTATTGGAAAGTATTTTGGGATGATAATGAGATCATGCATTTTTGTAGGGTGATGGAAAATTCAAGGACACTCCCATAGAAGGTGAGTATGTGGTCGATGATCAAGAATTGGAAACAAACCAGATGGACATATTGCAGCTGAAAGATAATGTAATTCCTAGAGTTCTCATACCTTTAGAGGAGTTTTTTTATCAGGACGATGTGGCAAAGAAGCCAATCCTGGCGCCCACGGAGAAAGGAGTTGAAGATGTGAATCTTGGAACTTCTGATCAGCCCAAGTTCATGAAATTGTCAAAGGCATTGTCCCTTGAGGCGAAGGAGAAGTATGTGAAGTTTCTTTCTAAATGCTCTGATGTATTTGCATGGATTATTCAGATTTGAAGGTGTATGATAAGAACATAATCCATCATACTATTCCTATCAAGCCAGATCAAAAGCCATTCAGACAAAAGCTGAGAAGAATCAATCCGAAGCTGCTGCCATCCATCGAAAAAGAGGTAAACAGATTGTACAAAGCTGGTATCATAGTCCCCATTAGATTTTCTGACTGGATTTCAAATTTGGTCCCGGTACGTAAGAATACTGGAGAAATAAGATTGTGTATATATTTTCGGAACTTGAATAAGGCTTCCTTAAAGGATAATTATCCACTTCCGAAAATGGACCATATTCTGCAGAGAGTAGTTGGAGCATCCAGGATGTCACTACTTGATGGTTACTCAGGCTACAACCAAATCTTGGTGCATGAGAAGGACCAAGATAAAACTGCCTTCACAACGCCCTGGGGAACCTTCCAGTACGCCAAAATTCCTTTTGGACTGAAGAATGCAGGAGCTACTTTCCAGCGTGCAATGGACATCACCTTTGCCAATGAAAAAGATGTTTTCCTGGTTATTTATTTGGATGATTTGATAGTGTTTTCAGGATCAGATGATGAGCATTTACACCATTTGAGAGTTGTTTTTAGCAATGCAGAAAGTTTGGAATTTATCTTAATCCCAAGAAGTGTCTCTTCACCATGGATGAAGGCAAGTTGCTGGGGCATATCATCTCCAAATATGGTATTCACATCGATCCAGCTAGAGTGGAGGCAATTCAGCTCATAGACCTGCCACGAAACAAGAAGGAGATTCAGGCCTTTAATGGTAAAATGAACTTTTTGCGCCAATTTATACCCAATCTGGCTGAACATCTGAGGGAAATGACTAATATGTTGAAGAAGGACAGCATTTTTAAATGGAGTGAGGAGGCCATCAAATCATTCAATCTAGTAAAGTTTTCTTTGTCCAATGCCCTGGTTTTTATCAGTCCCGACTACACTCAAGACTTCATCGTATTTTCATTTGCATCGAAACATACTTTAGCGGTTGTTTTAATGCAAAAGAGAGACGAGATCGAAAAGCCAATTGCCTTTTTCAGTATAACTATTAGAGACGCTGCTTTGAGGTATAATATTATTGAAAAACAGGCATTGGCTCTTATCAAGGCATTGAAGGATTTCAGGGTCTATATTCTGCATTCACATACTATAGCTTATGTCCCTAACGCAACAATGAAGGATGTGTTGATGAAAACTGATCCAGAAGGTCGGAGAGGTAAGTGGATAGCAACTATGTTGGAGTACGATCTGGAGATCAAGCCCACGAAGTTGATCAAAGGACAAGGCTTAGCGAAATTGATGGCCCAATCAAATCTGCATGCTCTAGATATAAACCTCATAACAGCAGTGGCATAAGATGAAGATGAAGGTTTTCTGGTCCCAATTTCAGATATTTTTCTGCAGTCCCCGTGGTATTCAAATATTGTCTATGTCCTTCAACATTTTTCACCTCCTACCGGCATGTCTAAGAGTAAGGGTAGATCTCTGAAGCTAAAATCTGCAAAATACTGCATTTTAGACAACGCTCTGTATTGGAAATATCCAGGAGGCGTTCTGCTCAATTGTTTGGTTGAAGAAGAGGCACAGAAGGTAATTCATGATTTTCATAAAGGCGACTGTGGCGGTCACTTGTTTTGGAAGACTACAGCTAACAAGGTATTGAGAGCAGGATATTATTGGCCCACATTATTTTCTAATTTATATAGGATAGTGATGAAATGTCATGAATGCCAAATCTTCCAAGGGAAGAATAAATTGCTTCCACTCCCTTTGAAACCAATTTTAGTGAACGCGCCCTTTCAGCAGTGGGGGCTCGATTTCATAGGAGAAATTTATCCCGCGTCCTCAGCGCAGCACCGATGGATATTGATAGGGACAGATTACTTTACGAAATGGATCGAGGCCGTCCCAGCCAGGCAAGAAACAGACATGGTAATAATTCAATTCCTGGAATCGAATATTTTATCTTGTTTTGGCTGCCCATGAAAAATCGTAACAGACAACGCAGCAGCATTCCGATCCAAGAAGATGATCAACTTTTGTGACAAATACAACATTGCACTGGGCCATTCGACAGCTTATTATCCACAACGCAATGGCCTGGATGAGTCATCTAACAAATCACTGGTGAATATAATTAAGAAAATGCTGGAGGCAAGCAAAATAAATTGGCACCGAAAGCTCATCAACGCACTGTGGGCAGACAGAGTTAGCAATAAAAGATCAATAGGTATGTCACCATTTGAGCTGGTTTATGGTACTAATGTTGTCTTTCCTACATCCCTTACAGTCCCAGTTATGATATTATTGCAAGAAGTTGGCAGCGAGGACAATGACAATCAGCGAAGGATCAATCAAATGATCCACCTTCAGCAAACAAGAGAGGAAGTGTCACAGAACGCTATTCAGTTGCAAGAGAAGATTAAAAAGGTCTATGACAGGAAAAAAAAAAAGCAAAAAAGTTTCAGCTAGATGATATAGTGTTGAAATGGGATGCCAGAAATGAAGACAAAGGGAAGCATGGTAAGTTCGACAATTTGTGGAAAGGACCATACAGGATTTCAGCATACAGAGGACAGAATGCCTTCTTTCTCTCAGAAATGGATGGCCAAGATTGCCCTGGAGGAGCAATAAATGGTAGGCTTTTAAAGGACTACCATTGTTGAAAAAAAAGGATCAGAATTTATGTCATCATCATTGTATATACCATGTTACTTTTGATCAAAGTTCAAATACACAGTCATTCTAGTTTGGGGCCCGAGGTGAAGGCTATAAAGCTTGGATGATATGTGTATGGTGTGGGTTTATTTCATTTTTCATTCTTAGTCATGAAGTCAGTGTCAGTATGCATTGTGTCAATTCTCAACATTTTTTGACTCCATGCCCAATGGATAAGGCTACTTGGTCTACGGTGTTCTTGGCACCTCCAAGGAGCTACCATCCCCATTGGAGCCAATGTTAGTGTCAGTCTAGTCATACTACCATCAGTGATCAAAACTACTCTTTTGCATTTGCATATTAGGTGTCTCATACCGAAATAAATTTCACCATTCCGCTAGGTCATGGATTCATTGATGGTAGTAATTTGTTTTATTAGTTTTTCCTCATGAGGTACTTGTTGATTCTCCCCTCTATGGTCTTCAGTCATGAGTCACTTTCACTCTCAAAACATGTCAGTAGGTCATGGGACGAGTCTCATTAGTCCAAGGTCTCACCATGGTCAAGTTAATGAGTCAAAAGGTCAATAATATCAGCAAGGTCATGAGGAAGCCAAATAAACTCAAAGTCATAGCACCAGGAAGATCAGAGATATCATTTATCCAGTTGATGCAAGTTTCACCTCAAAACCATGTTTTGAGGTGAAAGCATAATAATTTTCCCTTCAGCCACAATTCAGAAGCTGCCATCTCCTACAAGATCATCACCTTGCCTTTCAGAGAATTTTTCTATAGCATGTTCAATGCCAAATCATCTTCCAAGCAGATCCATCAGAAAGAGCCCGAAAAGAGCTTTCCAACGGTATACTACACTCTCAAAACTGACTTCTGGATTGAAATTTATGCTTAAGTGAAGTAAAAGCCCTTATATCCTCATATACCCCCTATTTCCCATTTTTCCCTTTAAACTTTATATTATTAAAGTTTTATATTTCTTTAATAAAATCCTTTCCCCCCCCCCCCCCTTTTCAAAATACATAGTCGCATGATTAAAATCGCATTATATATACAAATGCGATTTATATGTTAACCACTTCCCCACCATACGTTGGAACTTTATAATAAAACTTTATTATAAAGTTTTATATTATATATAACCCGCATTACAATTGCAATCGCAAACCATTTCCAATTGTAACATTTATTTTAATGCTCTGATCAATCCAATTGCAAACATCTCCAATGCGATTGATCGCATCGCAAGTTTTGCACCCCCCCCTCTGATCGCAAGATCCTCCGATCACATCATCCCTCCGATTACTCCAATCCTCCGATCGCGTCCTCCCTCTGATTGCTCTGATCCTCCGATCCTCCGATCGTTTTTCCCCTCTGATTTATCGCAACATTCCCATCGCGCCCACTCCCCCAATCGCATCGCAAATTCTGTTCTCCCGATGCGATTACCCCCGCTCCCCTCCGATATTGCGATTGTGATTGACCTGTCGGTCCCACCACTTAAACCTTCCGTACATTTATAATATAAAGGGTTTTCCCCTTTGTAAACTTGAAATTTGTATTATTTTCATTTTTTACAAAGGTTATCCCCATTCTGCCTGTCCCAATCGCATTGGAGGTTTTATATGTACCACTCCACCCATCTCCTGATTCTGATTTCCGATTGCAATTGTAATGCGGTTCCCGCCTCTGCTCTCCTCCGATCCCGATTGCGATTTCATTACTCCACTATATGTTGTATTCCCCCTCCCACCCCTTCCGATTCCGATTGCGATGCGGGTCCCGCCTCTTTTCCTCCACTCCTATCCATGTAAAAATTAATATTTCCCTTCACTAAGGTGTAATTTCGTATTTTATTGAAAAATTCATTTTATTCAAACAACAAATGGAAAGCGAACAGTCAAAGGCCGAGAGCCTAAAATAGAATAAATATATCTACAACAGTAGGAAAATAGGATCGGATTGCCTATTTTGTCTTCAGTTACGATTCAGAGGATCTACGCTACATGTTTCGCCTTCTCACTGACCGGATGTAACACAGCTCTTCCATTTCGGAGAGATTATTGGCTCTTGGTTTTCCATCTTCAGTTATGATTTCTCCTCTTCCCATCGATTTATATTCCCAAAAAAATTGTCTATTTATTGTAAAAGCTAATCATTTGTAACTCTCTGAAGTCTGAAAAGTCAGAAGTAGGGGAAAAGTGCGGCAGTGAGCTCTACACTCCATTGTACAGTTTGGCAGGGAATTAATAAAGTGATGCAACTCTGATTTGTGGGATCCATGTGGTATGAGTTTTAGCATATGTCTCTCCTTTGTGTTTCATATGTACATTTTTATGTTTCACCATTCATTCATAAACATTTCCAGTTGAATGTTTTCAAGTTAGAAAGGTAGAATCCATTTTATATGCTCTGCCTTGGGGAATCATTCATACTCTATGTGTTTTCTTCTGTTTGAAAAGGATTCATTTATTATGCCCTTTTCAGCTTCTCAATAGTCTTTCCACTCCATCTTATTTCAACTTGATTGCTAAATCTCTTGCCTATCTTGCCTCATGAAATACTCTGTGTCCTTGATTTAATTCCTCGGTTCATAATGTTCTTTTTCCCATACATCCCTGAAAATTTAGTCATTTATCAAAACCCCCTTTCCACATTTATATACCTGGCCTAAAATCAGTTCATTATTGTGTTATTGAATATCTATTCTATGGAGAGAGCCCTCTCCTGACCTTGTAGGGCTAGCTACAAGGCTGAGCGTGGTTTAGTTGTTACCCTTATTTTCCTTTTTCAGCCTGAGGTTCAGATTGGGTACTAACACTACCATTCACAATATTTAACTTGTAAATGGCTATAACTGAATAGTTCATGTTACTGATCAGATCCACCTTTGCACCGAATGGACACTTATAGCTTTTATTCACTGCCATGAGCTTGATATTCTTAGAGTCCAGACCGTAATTACACAGAAAGTGTAAGTAATCATCGATTGATGTTTAATATAAAAGTCCTGGTTGTAGAGCTCTGATTGGATTTATTACTCATGCTCCAAAATCAAATGGCATCCCAACGATATCTGATGCATTAGTCAATCATTCTCCCCTATTGTTTCTTACAATGGCTTCCATATACATTAGAGTGCAGAATTTATAAAGAGAGGCAGTTGTGAAATAGGAATTTTTGTGAAAGAGACATATATGCTGACAATGAAATAATTAAATACCCATTACCATTAACATTGACTACAATCACTAGATCAACTAATTCTGAATGTAGATGATTGTGAATCAATACTTGACTTCAAGGATGGCCCTGAACTAGCCCTAGGAAAAACCTTGCTTTAAGGGATTATGCATTTCAAAGTACTAAATTCAATTTAGGCATTACTGAAATTATAAATATCCAGTATTTCAAAATAAGGGGAAAAAAGGATCTCCAAGCTTTGGCAAATGTGATATTTTCATTATTACATGACACATTTCAAGAATAAAACCTGATTATAAGTACCTGTTGTCATCAGGGCTGATTTGATTGCAGATGAGCTCCAAGTAGGATTCATAGATTTTAAAAATGCAGCAGCTTCGCTAACATGAGGAACTGCTACGGATGTTCCATACATAATGTAAAATGTTGTAGACATCGTATCTGAAAGAACTGTGTCTATAGATGCATTAGAAGGATCTGATGCAAAAATGAAGTTCAGACCTGGTGCATTGATGTCTGGCTACAAATATCAATTGACAGATTCAGGTTGTGATTATCTCTCATAACTAGCTTGTGAATGTTAATTAGGCTATATGGACTCTGAATCTGTGAGTACTTACCTTGACAATGTTCTGGGTCAGCTCCAGGACCTCTTGATGGAAAAGATGCAACAACAGGAGTCAGCTTGTCATTTGCAACCACCATTGATGGAGTAATTGTTGCAACAAGTTTTCTATAATGACAAGGCTTAGAATATTATAAACAACCACATTGTAATTGTAATTGGATCAGCCAAATGAATCAATATGAACATGTGAAATGAACAGGAATTGTAGGCGAACACACCCGGTTGAGTTTATGTAAGAAAATATCTCAATTGCGGACGATTTACTTATTGCAGTCCTTACAAAGGTACTATTTTCAAATGCTTCAAATAGCTGTAAGTCGTCCACAAAAATCATGCCTACAGCTCTAGTGTACTCCTTGATTTCTTCTTCCATTTATCCCCTCAATGTAGCTGTGTCATTTGCAATACAGAGTACAATATTTCATTTCATTTTGTTTGCATCTAAGCACTCTAGAACACAATTGCTGCAGAATACCTTCCATATAATTTTCCCTCTTCATGAAAAATATAATTATAAAATTCCTACATTGTATAGTTTAATTTCCCTACGTTAAATTTGTGTTGGAAATTTTCCCATCTAATTTACCTTGCACTGACTGGGTCACAGGGCTTGGCAAGAATGCTTCCTCCGTACACAAGCAGGTGCACGGCCGATTGGCTAAGATTCAAAAATTATATGCCCTTACCCTAAATGCACACTACAAAGCTTTACAGCCAAATCCCAAAATACTGGATCTTGAAATCATGAAAAATGTTAACTAATTTATATGCATTTTACTGCAACAGGTTTTTTTATAGAACTAATCCACATCTGTTTGATCATCAGAATTGTTTCCCTAATTCCAGAGAGTGACAAAACATTATTTTATTGCCCGTTTATTTGACTTCTTTATGAAATAGTCTTTAATACTATTAGAAACAAGCATGAAATTATCATTGTTATCACTATAAAAACAGGGCATGCTCTTGAATGGCAGAATCTATTAGCGAAGTGTTGAAAAATGATAGTACCAATTGTTTTGTCAAGTGAAGAAACATAATACTATTGGGCAAGCATGAAATTATCACTATAAAAACAAGGCATGCTCTTGAATGGCAGAAACTATTATAGAATTATTGAACAAATGAAAGTACCAATTGTTGTGTCAAGTGAAGAAACATAATACTATTGGATTTATTTTCCCCTGTTCTCACCTAAATAATATTTTTTTTGCCTAACAAAATGTTTGATAGGAAATCCCGGTCGATTGAGGTCACTCATACTGTAAAAATCCATGGTGCAGCATTAACCACTGTTTCGGAGTCAGGTCCCCCATTTCCCGCATAGGATACAACCAGAATTCCTTTCTGAGTAACATGAAATGCTCCTATGGAAATTTCATGCTTCATAAAATCGGCCTGCACACTGGATCGAACTCCAATTGAGATGGATGCAATATCCACTACATATTTAATTGCATCATCAAATGCAGCTAAAATTTGTAGACCTGGACACCCATATTCCCACCCACAAACCCTATACATGGAAATTCTGGTAGATGAATTGGCCGGTCCACCTCTGGTTGTTCCCTTAGCGACACCATTATAGTTTTCATTGTGCATAAAGCTCCCAGCTATAGTGGAAGCTCTAAATGTGCCATGGCCTTCATAGTCCCTTGCAGTTCCTCTTCCTTGTCGCCATATTGATTTCGGTTTAATATTTGTCATCAAATCACCGTCATCTCCACCTGAGTAATATCTTCCGCCAATTATTTTCCTATTAAAACAATTATATTATTTTAGTTGTGAATCACACCAGAGTAGAAACAAAAAACTTGTTTCAGTTGCATAGGTCACCTGTTGCAGTTGGATACATTGAAATCGTCTCCCTCAATGCACGCTCCCTTCCACCGCGAAGGAACAAGACCCATGCCCTTATCACTGATGCTGACTACTTCCGACCGAATGCAAATTCTAAAATTTGAATATTTCATAATTTGATACTTTGGAGAACAGACGAAAGAACCTGCAGATGACTCGTTACAAGCTCTTCTCTATTATTATGGAGCAAACTTCCCATATATACAATGTGCACCTACATGCAGATCAATGAAATTAGCGACATTAATGCTGCAGTGAAAAGAGAATCAATTTGAAGATATTAAGAGTCCACACCTTTCCATCGACCCCAATGGTTAATCTGAACATGAATCTGAACAATAGAGTGCCATTAGGGGAATTTTGAGGTCTAAAAGGGGCCTCCTAAGGAAATTATAAAATAATAGTGGAAATAATAAAATAAGATTTGATTACATCATCAAATTTTAGAAGGAAAAAAGAAAACTATTTTTTCAACTCGTACTTTCAACTTATCTCCCAATTTTTTTACTCAAATTTCAAGCAGGAGTACTCGTTGGATGAGGAGTACTCGTTGGATGTCAAATTTAATTCCTCATCCAAGGAGTACCCATGTTGCATACTTTCGATGGATCCTACTATATGAAAATGAGAAATACATGAAAACATGATTGCAATCACGTTTTTTTATGTATTTCTCATTTTTCGTAGTGGGCTCCTTCAAAAGTATGCAACATGGGTGCTCCTTGGATGAGGAATAAAATTTTGAATCCAACGAATACTCCCACTCGAAATTTGAGTAAAAACTTTGGGATATAAGTTGAAAATAAGAGTTGAAAAAGTAGTTTTATTATTTTCTTGTTTTTTAATATTTTTACCCTTTTACTTACAAGATGGTGAATCATCCCACATGGTTGACATCATCATCTTGAATCCTATTGGTTCTTATAAATTTTATTTTGGTTGTACATTTTTCTTAGGAGGCCCATTTTAGACCTCAAAATTCTCCTAATGAGAGAAAGAGTGCGCACACTGCAGTTGCTTGGAGGACCTAAAACAGTTTTCTTATTTTAATTGATTAATAAAAATATTCAATCCTAAGGTAGATATTATTTCAATTGTCTAACATCAAAATCAACGGTACACAATGATACAAGTGGCATTTGAGGGGAGTTGTTTTCAAATAGGGACGCTTTACAGCGTAAATATGATAAGCGAAAAGTAAATTTATAATTAATATATATATATATATATATATATATATATATATATATATAGTATTTTTTATTATATAATTTAATGATGTGATTTTTTTTTTCAAAATTTATTTACAATTAGATGAGAAATTTGGAAAATTGTAATTTTAAGATATTGAATTTGCATAATTTAAGTATTTCGTGATTTTTCAACACTCCAAATCTATTTTATATTCAAAAACACGATTTAGAAAATAAAACATCTTAATCTCTAAAAAAAATAGTATAATCAAATTTTAATGAAAAATGGGCAAAAATTATGGTCATTAAATTAAAGGTTTACAGTAATGTAATAGATACTCACAACAAAATAGTGTAAATCTGATAAATACTACACAAAATTCTAAAATTTTGATTATTCAAATTCAAGAAAAATTATCATTAAAATGATAATCTATTTGATACAATTTTAACTTCTTATGATAATCTATTTAATACAATTTAACTTCTTCTTATTCATATGAAAAATACAGTTTGTCTAAATTATGCCATAAAACTTCTTTTTCTTAGTTAAGAGTTCATATTTCTTAGACTTAGGGAAATGGTTAACAATTCAAGACTAGTGAAAGCCTATCCTTGCATCAGCAAATAGAAGCCAGTAATGATTATCTTCACTATTGTTGGAATATGTAATTCCTACTTGTCTCAGTTGTGACTTTTTATGTATGGAGTTTGTTCCTATTCCATAGGAGTTAGCTAAATGTATAGGTTCCTAGTTTGGCATGTGGTTGAGAGATTCTCTCAACCAAGTGATTGTGTGTCTACGATGGTTTCCCTATCTTTAGAAAACACTTCATGTATATATGTAATCCATTTGATTAATAGAAATAGCGTGCATGCTCTGATTTTAAGTTGGTACCAGAGCCCGTTTGGGTTTGGCCTTGGCCCAGAAGGGAAATAAAGAGTTTAGTGAATTTTTGTTTTTCCATCATCTATTGGAACTGTAGAAAATTGTAGATATGTTTTATTTTGTGACTTGGAGTGACATGTGGCTTGGGCCGGCTGCGTGCTTTGAATATCCTGATTGTATTGGACCTGTCTAACCAGGATCTCATCAATTTGTCAGCATGATTGAAGAGCTGAGACAGTGAGAGGTTATTTGGCATTTTTTGGTATTCGGCATTGCAGAGGCGAGTTTTAATGCTTAGCGCTGAGGGTTTGTGAGTAGAGGAAAATTAAAATCCTTGGTATCTCAATTCGCGATATCTCCTTTGAAGCAAGAACAAAAGTCGGGAGATGGCGAATCTGGAGGACATTGCAGTGTCTGGATTAATAAATGGTTTGTTGGCCTTTACGTTTTTTTGGTGTTTGCGCAGTGGAGGGTGCAACCCTTAAACAATATATTTTATTGTTTGAAAGCCAGGGATAGCAGGGATCAAACGGTACTATGAGCATAGATGTTTTTTTAATTTATGGGAGTGTGTAGTGTTTTTCAAAGTAAATCGTGGAGATACCACGTCGAGCAGAGGGATTTATTCAAAGCCGAGCGATGTTGCTCAATATGTAGAATGCCCACGATGGTGGCGTCTTCTTTCCTGCATGCTTTAGCCCTACACAGGCGCAGGTTCGAGTTTGCCCGCAAGGAGCACGCAATAGTAGAAAACCTATGGTGGATGAGCACAAAAGATTAGGAATTGTGAAGAAAATAGTACCTAGATGATGAAGTCCTGGTGATTCCTACTCATGATCATGTTGGGCGCGATGTTGTTGTTGATGCTCAACACCGAGCTTACATAGAGAATGTTCAAGGAAAATATTGTTAACCGAACGATGTTTCCAGCTTTACTTATTTACAAGGATCTGTTGTTGGCCCGCCCAAGCCCCTAGCTACTGAGCGGCCCTGTTCCTGATTTGCTACGGAGGGTCTAGAGAACCTAATTTTACGAATGGTTTTATATTGCCTCATTTATGTATGGAATTATGGTAAGTGCTTTTGGATTATTCAATTTTTTTTATTGATTTTATCTCAATGGGTGGTGACGTTGTTAGAATTGGTTATTCTAGAAAATCACACCTATATGGATATGAAAATCCAATATAATTAATGGAAAATGACAATAAAGATGCCAAATACAATTTCAAAAGATGAAGTAAAGGAGAAGCAACAATTATTATGATGGACAACAAAGTAAATGTTTGTGTGAGTTAGTGTGGATTTATGGGATAGACCCGTATGATAGTATCACATACATATATTTGCAGGTCTAGGATGTTTTGTAGTGGTCTTTGTAAAGTATGTACCCGATAACTCCAAGAGTTGGAGTGTGTAATGTAAGCCTGATGAGGCATATGTATTCCCATGAAGTTCGTGGTAATCTGAAAAAACCACTTTTTAATTGCAGATTTGTGGTCAGCCAGAAACCACGTGTGAGAGTGAAGTGGAAAAGAATTCTTATAGGCATGGCTTAGGGTCAGCGACACAAAACCCTTGGCATGGTTGAGGGTGAGTCGAGAAAACCCTGGGCCTGATTGAGTTGGGTCACCATGAGTCATGGCAGCAGAGGCAGTAGCAGATCATTGGTAAATTGTGAGGATTGTTGCAAGCGTGATCCATGATAAAGGAGCCAGTGAGCTCATATTGGAGGAGTCAGTCCGTTCAGATTGAAGGAGCCAAAGAGCTCGTGTTGTGGAGCATTGTGGAGCCAGAGATCTCGTGTCGGAGGAGCCAGAGGGCTCGTGTTTTGGAGCGTCGTGGAGCCAGAGAGCTCGTGATGTGGATTGTCGAATGAATCCAAAGAGCTTCTACCTATAGAGCCATACATCTCGTGCTTGAATATCTAGTGAGATCATTCCAGAGAAGCTGGTGAGCCTTAGAGGATCAAGTGCCCTAGTGGCAGATTTGAGGCCCTTGGTGGCTGAATGCCCTTGTTGGCATGGTTGAGGGTAATCCAATAAAACCTAAAGCATGGTTACAGGTAATCCGATAAAACCCACGTTGGAGGGGGATTTGCAGGTACAAGTACATGTATACAGTGACAATGGTTGACATAACCATGTACGCGAAGGACATCCTACGAGACTAGTGGTTGCAGCTCTTGGCACCCATGCATTCCGATGGATGGTTGCTCCTTTATATGGACATCGACATATCATTTTTTTGTTATTTTTAACCACAACTATATTTTGCATATTGATATCGAGACAAGTAGTCATTAAGGGGGTGTGTTGGAATATGTAATTCCTACTTGTCTCAATTTTGACTTTCTATGTATGGAGTTTGTTCCTATTCCATAGGAGTTAGCTAAATATATAGGTTCCTAGTTTGGTGTGTGGTTGAGAGATTCTCTCAACCAAGTGATTGTGTGTCTAAGATAGTTTCACTATCTTTAGACAACACTTCATGTATATATGTAATCCATTTAATTAATAGAAATAGCGTGCATGTTTTGATTTTAAGTTCTACAATTGGATGAGAAATTTGGAAAATTGTAATTTTAAGATATTGAATTTGCATAATTTAAGTATTTCGTGATTTTCCAACACTCCAAATCTATTTTTATATTCAAAAATACAATTTAAAAAATAAAACATCTTAATCTCTAAAAAAATAAAAAAAATAAATGTATAATCAAATTTCAATGAAAAATGGGCAAAAATTTTGGTCATTAAATTAAAGGTTTACAGTAATGTAATAGATACTCACAAAAAAAATATTGTAAATCTGATAAATACTTCACAAAATTATGAAATTTTGATTAATCAAATTCAAAACAAATTTATCATTAAAATGATAATCTATTTGATACAATTTTAACTTCTTATGATAATCTATTTGATAGAGTTTAACTTCTTCTTATTCATATGACAAATATTGTTTGTCTAGATTATGCCATAAAACTTCTTTTGCTTAGTTAAGGGTTCATCTTTCTTATACTTAAGGAAATAGTTAACAATTCAAGACTAGTGAAAGCCTACTCCTTGCATCAACAAATAGTAGTCAATAATGATTGTCTCCACTATTAATTTAACAGCTAATTTATAATGATAATGGCTTAAAAATGACAAATACAATTTTTAAAAATATGCTAATATGCCATTACGTTATATCAAATGCTTCGTATAAAATTTTATAAATTTTTGGCATTCCACTTACCTAACTCACTAGGATTACTAAATGGGTGGGTAATAGAGATTTCGAAAATAGACTGGTGGAAGTTTATGTGGCATTTATGCCTCTGCGCCTCATGCTGGTGGCCTTATTTATCAGAGGGATCCTTTTATAGAACAAACTAACCTCGTAAATGGATTAGGGAAAGTTTATGTCATTTATGCCCCATGCTTGGTAAGCATTATAAATGGATTAGCGAAATTTTATGTCATTTATGTCCCGTGCTTGGTAGGCATTATTTATCAGAAACCGCATAATGCATTTGCAAGACCGACCGTATCACAGAAGCTTGTTATTTCACATCAGAATGGCCATTCTCGTCCTTTTTAGCTGCAATTTACGTACGCATTTGGCCATGAAATAAGCTTTCTTCAAAGTGCTTCCTTGGAAGGTAGTCTAAAGACTTCAAAGTCCTGTTAAATAATATTTTAAAGTGCTTTCTTCAAAGTGCTTTCTTTAAATAATATTTTTACAGAAACTTGAATTGATAAAGATTAACATTTAGGTGCGTGTTTTGTTTTTTTATAAAATTTAAATTTAGGCTAGTTTAAATATTTAGATGGAAGAAGGATTTGGGAAATAGTAAGATGTTGATTGTGTGACATTCAGTGAACCCTGAGTGTTAGTGTGAGTGTTAGTGTTAGTATATGTACTTTCTGCCTAATTATAAGATGCTAATATTAGGATTGTGCAAGAATCACTAAAGTATAGACACCAATTGGGATAGTGTAAGAATGATTTGTCTAACAACAATATATTTTTATGGGGATGGTATGAGAGCCAATCTACTTTATAAGACATTGTCATGAGGATTGTACAAGTCTTAATCAGCCCAACTGTAAGATATTGTCGCCAATATTGTGACAAACTCAGTGAAGTCTGGAAGCCACTTGGGGAAGTATAAGAACATTTTCCCAACAGTATCTCGGTTGTGCAAGTATTCAGGGGCATCATGGTTCCAAAAATTTGTACATTTAGTAGAATCTAGGGAGTTTTGTTTTTTTCAAAGGAGTTGGTTTCCTAAATATTTAATTAATGTAATTTTCAATGTTTTGAGTGATTTTATGTTATACATTTAGAATAGGATTTAATTAAATATTGTGAGGCATATTTGTAAATGTTCTTGAATGTCGGAGAACATGAGAGATTTAGGGTAGTTGAGATTTCAAAGGGATTGTGAATCCTAGACTTAGGAATTAGTTGATGATTTTGTGGATTTAGAGGATTCTTAGGATTTATTTGAGAAGATTCAAGATTTGAACCAGAATTGGTTGCAGAACCTTTTGTATATATTTGTAAAGCCTCAAAGGCATTAAAAAAACACATTCTTAGATAGGAGAATTGATTGTAAGCCTACGGTCATAGAAAGAGACGAAGAGAAAATGTTCATGTAAAAGGCGCATCAAGCCAAAGCCAGATTGTAAACAGGTTTTTTTTTATTTGTATCTGTACGAATTATTTGTTAATTAAGAAATTGAATTTCAGTGTGGCTGTGTGTCATTTATGTTATGTATTGAGTGATCCATAATAGAACAAATTCGATATCAGTATAATAATTCCCTGTAATGAATTCTAATTGAATGAATAAGTCTTTCTGAGTGATAAAAGACTTAATGGTTGGGTAGAATCTCTATGATTACAGTCTAGGAATTAAACAGTTGTGTGTGGAGTTGAAGAGAACAAATAAGTGAAAATCAAACTTGTGTGCAGGTCGAGAAGGAGAAACAAATGGTATTCTGGATTGAAATAGCATGCAAGGTGTGCAGCAAGCGTGATAATTCCATGTCAGAATGAATAATCAAACAGAAGCGATCTTAAGAGGAAGTAGCGAGTAGAGAAGATGAAGTTACAAGTGGCGATAGTCAAAAGCAAAGAAAATATTAAGGCAGAATATCCTTAAGAAATTTTCCGGAAGGAGAACCATTGACGGTGAAGATTAAATCGCAAAGTCCAGATCAAATATCGATGACCCAGATTACTTCACAAGATAAGTTGGGAAAGGTGCGAAGTGGAACCGTGTCGGGCGGAGCAGTCAAATGCATATTGCACATCGCCGATGATATGGGTTAACAATTAACGGTATAAACCTAAACTTGAGAAATACCAATTTGGACGAAGCGCTACGGAAAAGGTCCAGCGTTGCGATGTGATAAAGATCGCACATCGCATGCGATAAGACATTTCGGACATGTGTGAAGTGTTAATTTTTATGATTTGTGAAGTGGACAAACCAGAGAACTTGCGATAAGTTCTAAAAAGTGTGATGGAGGGTTGTGATGTGAGATTGCACAGCAAAGAGTCTTGGTAAGTGTGCAGAGTCGCATGAAAGAACATATGGGTAAGTTTAAAGGTCTTATATGTGTTCCCGATGGTTTATAACATAATCATTTTGATAAAAATGAGGGTACCAAAAATCATGTGTTAAGAATGATATATACTTATGCTTAATAAAATCCTGGAAATGGGCAGACATAGGAGAGATTTTGCGTATGTGGGTAATTTCGGCCTTATGGCTACATCATTTGGTATCAGAGCGGGTAAATGAAAAATTGTTATAAATGAATATTGCAGAGCTAAACTATGCAGAAGACATTTGGTAGTAGAGCAGAATAAGATTCTACATGAAATGGAAGGAGAATGCAAGCGTGATTCTGGAACAGAGGAAAGAAGAAGTTAGATTATAAATCTGAAAAGGTGGAGACAAGTGCAGAAAGAAAATTTAGACAGTAAAATTGACAAAGTGATGGTTGATTTCTTGTGGAAAATAGATATACATTCAAGTGTTGAAGAGTGGAAGAAGACTGTCTTGTGAAATCATACAGGTAGTGTTTTATGTTAACTCTGGTTTGAGTTTTGAAGGTTGCAGACAAAGGAGGAATATCCCAACAAAGATAGCAAGAGGAGTTGTAAAGAAGAGAAGAACCAGTTATGTTCTTGAAGGCAAAGTAAAATGGATACTCTGAAGAAAAGTGGCAAAGAACCTAAATGTTCCAGCTGAAGCTTGGACAGAGAGGACAAGAGTGTTCTCAGAAGAAAATGAAATTGCAGAAGCCAAGGAGAAAAGGAGTTTCTCAATAGAGGTTCCAGAGATAGAGAACCAGTGTTACCGAAAGACCGAGCTTAAACGAGAGAAGGCTTCATGAGGTACTTGTAGCAGATATGAAGACTTGCTGAGAAAGAGAGTCTTAGTGCAGTTCACAAGTGAACAAGTGCAGTTCACAAGAGACAAAAGAATGACTACTGATATTCATAGCAGAGGTTCAAAGAGAAGCCACAGCAGAAGAAGAGTGGATAAATATGTCAAGGTAAATGGCATAGAGAAGATAATTCAAGAAGAGATTGACAAAGAGAAAGCTGAGATAAATTTCCATCTTTAATTATTGATGAATATGTTGCAGAGAAATAAGCTAGACCAAAGGTATGGTTGGACTGTGAGAAAGAAAGTGAAATGGCATAGGCTACAAGAGAAGAGAAAGCAACAGGTGAATATGCAGTTAATAGAAGAGCTTAGAAAGCTTGAGAAGATAATAGATGTTCAATTGAAATCGGAGAAACCCAGAGAAGTTGAGTTGAAAATGGAAGTTTCCATTTGTGAAGCAGAACAGGGGGAAGTTCTAGGTGAAGACGAAGGCTAAAGATTTGTGAAAGATCTTATGAACTATTGTGATAATTCAAGGCACCATGAAGAAATGTGGAAAAATGTAGTAGAGGAGGATATAAAGCCTTGTATTTTTTAATCTAATAATTTTGATGTGATTACAGGTTTTGCAGAGGATGGGAAACCTTTTGAAGTTGTCATAAAATTTAATGAAAGTATGGAAGAGTACCTTTAGAAGTTGTAATACATGATGATGGACAATCTTTGGTTATTTTCAAAGAAGAGGAAGCAAAGAGATAGAATCTGAATTCTATTTTTAAAAAGAAGGATGAGACAGTTAGGTCTCATAAGGAAGGTCATAGACATTTGGAAGAAGGTATTGTTTTTCAACATACTGCTAGAGTTGTAAACAGAGGAAGTTTAACTTATATGAGTAGCCAAATTCAAGAAGAAGTGGAGAATGATATCAAGCAACCAAGTGAAGTGATTGAGGAAGCTGAGATGAAGAATATTGAAGATTTTCTGAGTCATGTAGAAGACCTGGAATAGCTGGAGGATTTGAATATTGAATCATCAAATAAGACAATTGAGTATTGTGGTTTTACAACTGAAAAATTGTGTGTGATTGCAGGTTTTGAAGATTTTATAGGTGATAGACAGTCACTGGAAACCGTCATAAAGATGGAGGATGAGGCTATGTTATCTTATGAAGATAACCAATGGAAAGCACGTGCAAAATTGATTAGTAAATGGGAGAAAGAATTGGAGTTACTGGAGAGTTGGTTGAAAACACCAGTAGAGAAGAAAGAACCTGATGAAGACTGTAAAGGATTTGCAGCAAAGGAAGAAAATGCTACTACAGTCAAATAATCAGAAGACAATTTACTTTTTAAAAGTAAATTTGCAAGTAGTGAGCATAAAAGGGATGTTGTAGAGAGATATATCTTAAGAGATACTCAGAAAGTTTAGGAGGTAGAAATGTCCAGAGAAATATCTACAACAGTGTTTTAAAAAAAACAGATCAAGGATCTTAAAGATATGCAGCATATGGATGATGTTTTTATCAAAGATATTGAACATAGATTGTTTGGAGATGAGACAAAAGTTCAGAAGAAACAAGAGGGTAAGGATGTAAGGGTGGTAGTAAGAATCCAACAACTTCAAAGTGAAGATAACAAACAACATTTTGAAGATGAATGGACAGAGTGCAGCAACAATTGGCAGAGTGAGTACCAGTCAGAAGATAAACTGAACATGGAGATTGAAAGGATAAGAAGGTCGATGACGATTGTGTCTCAGAAGAAGATAGCAGCAGTAGATTGTGAGAGTATAGCTAGTGGGGAAATGCAGCATAAAGTATGGAGACATGGAGAACAACAAAAAACAACAACAGCAACCAAAGTCAAAATACAGAACAAAGTCTGGGATCCAGGAGGACAACTATTAAAGACACATGATCTGGAGATCATGATTATTTTCTATCTTGGGGTTCTGATGTAGGAGCATCATGGTTCCAAAAATTTGTAGATTTTGTAGAATCTAGGGGGTCTTGTGTTTTTCAAAGGAGTTGGTTTCCTAAGTATTTAATTAATGTAATTTTCAATGTTTTGAGTGATTTTATGTGACACATTTAGAATAGCATTTAATTAAATATTCTGAGGCATATTTTTAAATGTTCTCAAATGTAAGAGAACATGAGAGATTTATGCTAGTTGAGATTTCAAAGGGATTGTGAAACCTAGACTTACAAATTAGTTGATGATTTTGTGGATTTAGAGGATTCTTAGGTTTTAGTGGATAATATTGAGGATCTGAACAAGAATTGGTTGCAAAACCTTTTGTATATATTTGTAAAGCCTGAGAGGTATAAAAAAACACATTCTTATATAGGAGAATTGATTGTAAGCCTATGAGCATAGAGAGAGAGGAAGATAAAATGGCCATGTAAAAGTCATGCCAGGCCAAAGGTAGATTGTAAATATGTTTATTTTATTTATCTGTACGAATTCTTTGTTAATGAAGAAATCGAATTTCATTGTGGTTGTGTTATTTCTGTTATTTTCTGAGTGATCCATAATAGAACAAATTCGATATCAGTATAATAATTCTCTGTAATGAATTCTAATTGAATAAATAAGTCTTTCTGAGTGATAAAAGACTTAATGGCTGGGTAGACTCTGTATGATTATAGTCTGGGAATTAAACAGCTGTGTGTGGAGCTAATGAGAACAAATAAGTGCAGATCAAAATTGTGTGTAGGTTGAGAAGGAGAAACAAATGGTATTCTGGATTGAAACACCGTGCAAGGTGTGCAGCAAGTGTGATAATTCCAAGTTGGAATGAATAAAAAAATAGAAGCGATCTCAGGAGGAAGTAGCGAGTAGAGAAGACAAAGTTACATGCGGTGATAGTTGAAAGTAGAGAAAAGATTAAGGCAAAAAACCCTTAAGAAATTTTCCGAAAGGAGAACCATCGATGGTGCAGATTAAGTCGCAAAGTCTAGATCAAAAATCAATGACTTAGATTACTTTGCAAGATAAGTTAGGAAAGTTGTGAAGTGGACCCGTGTCGGGTGAAGCAGCAAAATGCATATCGCACATCGCAGATGATATGGGTTAACAATTAACAGTATAAACCTAAACTTGAGAAATGTCGATTTGTGATGAAGCACTAAGGAAAAGGTTCGACATTGCGATGCGATAAATATCGCACATCGCATGCGATAATAAATTTTGGAGATCTGTAAAGTGTTAAGTTTTGAAAATAGTGAAATGTTAAGTTTTCTGATTTACGAAGTGGACAAACCAGAGAACTTGCGATAAGTTCTGAAAAGTGCTATGGGGGTTTGTGATGTGAGATTGCGCAGCAAAGAGTCTTGGTAAGTGTGCAGAGTCATATGAAAGGACGGATGGGTAAGTTTAAAGGTCTTATATGTGTTCTTGATGGTTTATAACAAAATGGTTTTGATTGAAACTGGGGTACCACAAAGCCTGTGTTAAGAATGATGTATACTTCCGCTTAATCAAATCCTGGGAACAACCAGACATAGGAAAGATTCTACGTATGTGCGTAGTTGCAGCCGCTATGGCTGCATCAGCAAGGTACACTTATTTCCATCTTCAACTTCTCTCTAAGAAATTTGAACTAAACCCCACAAAAACCAATTCTCCTACACTTATGGGTTAACAATGATATTAATAACAACTTTGTTTGAAAGATTACCCTTTATATATCTTTATATTAAAATATTAATTTTCATTAAAATTTATATATTTTACAAACATTTCAAGCATCATAAATAAATTATATTTCTAGTTTGTATAGATTCTTTAAATTTAAAAAACTCATACACATATAGATACAATATGCCCATTTACAATTTTTTCATAAGTAAAAACATCGTACAAATTTATCTAATGTTTAAATAGAGTAATAATAGAGGAATTCATTTAATGTAAGGTGATATAGGTCCACTATTATTAAAGAAGGTTTACTAGATAGTTAGGAGTTTGTTATGATTATATTTATTTTTTATAATTATAAAGAAATATGGAGAACTCCTTATAAAAAATGTGTGGGTATATATATATATATATATATATATATATATATATATATATATATGGAAAATTGGTAGAGTTGCCACTAAGGAGGCATGAGGTCTAGTTGGAAGGACTACCCTTAGGCTCCTATGGCTAACACAGTTACCCACAAGCACACAAGATGAGTTAATTGAATTTTGAATGTAGGTGATAAGCCCCCACAGTTCCCTCTAATCCAATTGGATGATTATTATAACTAGAAATTGCACCAGATGTTGCAAAGGAAACGTCGTAAGGCATAAATTATGGAAGCGCCATGACATACAGAAAATCATTTAAGATAAAAATTAGTAAAAAAAATGTTATTCAGTTGTCTTAAATCATAAGTAACAATTTCATGTGAGCTATCAAATCCTTGAAAGTGTCCATTGTCAGTGGCATATATCTGAAGTGATAATTCATTCAGCAATGGAGAAACTCTTGGAGGTCCTTATGGCCCAACTGAAATTTTATAATCCTCATCACATCCAAAAGCCTCAGGTAAAAAACCATTATAGAAAAACTCATTTGAGAAATTGTTGGATCCTATCTTTTAATACATATAATAACACCTTAAACCACCTAAAATTTGAGAACCATATTCTGTTTTTTGTGGAGCATAACCATACAAATTTTTACCATACCAAGTAGACAAATTGTGTGGAAGCATTAAATCAGTTTCACATGATTTCTAGGAATATGAATACTTGAACCCTATTAAAGATTGCTTAATGGAAGGAAAAATGAAACTTTGAGACTCTCCTCACAACAATAATAATACGACTGACGAACATGAGGCAATTTTTGTCAAATTATTTGTTAAAAGCCTTGAAGATGATGGTAAGGCCTAGTACAATAGCCTTCCTTATCGTTCTATAAAAAGCGGGGATAACATGATTAAAGCCTTCCTTACTACATGGGAAGTGAAAGTTGACAAAAATCATTTTCATGAAATCAAGAAGAAGGAAAATGAAACGAGTAATTTGGGTGACACCCGAGATGAAACCTAGAGACTGTCACTATAACATGAAGAAGAGAGGGTCAATATTAAACCAAGTTGCTGCCACAATATCAACAATAGTTTGGACTAATCTGGCACAAAGACTATATCCAACAACAGCCCCTAAGCCAAGATAAACCAGGAACCCAACCTGACCTGTGAAATTTGAAACTGGCTAGCGAGGATCTGTAAGCTAAATATATAAAAGGAACACAATAGGTCAAAAATGTCCCCATAAAATTTGAAATGGAATGGAGAGGTTAACATCCTATTGTGCCAACCACTTTAATTTTCTCTCATATTAAAATGCATTTATTTATTCATCTATTAATTGAGCATTGCTTGACTGATTAATTGAACATTAATTAACTTATTAGGTAGAAAAAGATGAGACGCTCATTTTTTCAAACTATCCCTGTATCCATTACTCCTATTTATTCTTGCATTAGATCAATAGCATCAATAGCTATCCCAAAATCAGTTCCAACAAATTCCACAGAAGACAAAATGAAACTTTGAGACTCTTCTCTCAAGAATAACAATAACATGTCTGATGAACATGAGGCAATTTCTGTCAAATTGTTTGTTAAAAGCCTTGAAGATGATACTAAGGCCTGGTACAATTGCCTTCCTTATTGTTCTATAAAAAGCGAGGATGACATGATTAAAGCCTTCCTTACTACATGGGAAGTGAAAGTTGACAAAAATCAGTTGCATGAAATCAAAAAGGAGAATGAAATTTGTAATTTCGGTGACACCCAAGATGAAACCTAGAGACTGTCACTATAACATGAAGAAGTGAGGGTCAAGATTAAACCAAGTTGTTACCACAATAATAGCAAGAGTCTGGACTAATCTGGGCACCCAGAGTATGTCCAACAACATCCCCTAAGCCAAGATAAACCAGGAACCCAACCTATGAAATTTGAAACTCGCTAGCGAGGATCTGTAAGCTAAATATATCAAAGGAACACAACAGGTCAAAAATGTCCCCATAAAATTTGAAATGGAATGGAGAGGTTAACATCCTATTGTGCCAACTACTTTAATTTTCTCCCATATTAAAATACATTTATTTATTCATCTATTAATTGAGCATTGCTTGATTTATTAATTGAACATTGATTTAATTGAACATTAATTAACTTATTAGGAAGACAAAGATGCTATGCTCATTTTTTCAAACTATCCCTATATCCATTACTCCTATTTATTCTTGCATTAGCTATCCCAAAATCAGTTCCAAAATATTCCATTACTCCTATTTATTCTTGCATTAGATCAATAGCATTAATAGCTATCCCAAAATCAGTTCCAATTGAACATTGATTTAATTGAACATTAATTAACTGATTAGGAAGACAAAGATGTTATGCTCATTTTTTTAAACTATCGATGTATCCATTACTCCTATTTATTCTCGCATTAGCTATCCCAAAATCAGTTCCAACAATTTCCATTACTCCTATTTATTCTTGCATTAGATCAATAACATCAATATCTATCACAAAATCAGTTCCAACAAATTCTATAGAAGACATGGTAGTTGCAAAAAAAAAAAATTATGTGGCTCCAGAAAATACTTGAATATTTGGAGGAAAAACTAGTGTTGTCATGGATTTGAAGGTCTCTCTTTCGCGAGTTCTGTCAAACTATCTGGCAGTGTGCGGAAGGTTGCAGCATCAGAACGATGGAAATTAGGAAATCAAATGTAGTGATGCAGGGGTCCAGGTTTTGGAGGCTAAAGATGACATGACTCTTGAAAAATGGTTTGAAGTTGCAGATATAGACTCTTAGCTAAAGCTTTTCCATTGGGAAAGTCTGGTTCCAGATCCTTATATCTCATCTCTTTTCTATGTTCAGTTCACTAAATTTGGAGGGGGGTTGGCTATTGGTTTGAGCTGCAATCACATGCTAGCCGATCCTAGTTGTGCAACTCTGGTCATGAAATCCTCAGCATAAATCCATCGTCACGTACAGGTTCTGCATCTGCCATTTTTCCATCCACTAGGCTTGAAAGAAAGGCCAAATAAATGCAAGGTAACGACTTCAACCAAATATTACGAATCCACTTTCAAGAGGGAGTTGGCTACTAGTTCTGATCAAGGGGATGGAACATACAAAACAATTATTTTCAAATTCAGTGATGAGATGGTGCAGCAATGTGTTTCTGAGGTTCAGGGTGGAGATCACAAGTATGAACCTGTGACTCCATTCTCTATTTCTTACACCAAAGCTATAGGAATAACTGGTGCAAATGAATCAAAATTTTCAATGTGTTCAAAGTTTCGGAAGATAATTCTAGCACCTCTTCCTCATGGCTTATTTTGAAATGCATTGCATTTCTCTGAGGCTTCTAGCAGTGCAGGGGATCTTGTGAGTAATTATTTCTCTTACCCTGCAAAGCTCATACAGGATGATATATTTCGGCTAGACAAGGATGAATTGAGAGCAGTGGTTGAGTGGCTGGAAAATCAAAAGAACAGTGACGGGAAATTGCCAACTCCGTTCTACCTCTATGGTCCTAATCTCACAGTTGTTAATGGTGAGGAGTTATTCACTTATGATGTTGTTTTTGACAATGACCTGAAACCCCTCCATGTTTCTTATTATGTGGATTCGGTGCATGGGGAAGGCCTTATTATGGTACTCCCTTCTGCATAGGGTGGCTCCAACAGAATAGTCATGGTAACCCTTCTAGGTACCCAGGGGAGCCAACTTTTCATGGATCTTGACATTCTGCGATTCAATCCTACCATTTGGATGAATAATTTAGCTTAGGAGATGTGTGTTTATGCATAATCCATGCCAATCATAACCGATGTCATATTAAAACTATTTTTTTGTGATTTTTATTGACGATTCCTTCATCTGGAACCAAGACTGAATGGTATATCCAGGGAGTTGGTAGCACTAATTTAATGAAATTTATGTTTTCTGTCTTTGAAAAAGATAGTAAGCGATAAAAAAAAAATCTAGCGGACAAGCAAGAAGGCTGCACAATGTACTGCATCCTCTTATTTCTCTTGTGCCATGGATTGTCGCCCTACTTAATTTAAATGAATCACAGGTTTCTCATGACATTGAGAATCATTTCAACTTTTGAACGGCCTACATTTTGATATTTACCTCCAGAAAACCTCGGACGCTATTGCCCATGGTTTCCATTGCATGGAGTGAGTATATATATATATATATAACTCAATAATCATATATCTGCAGAGACATGTAAGGATTTCATAAGAAATTATGATTCGCAACCACAAATACGGTTCGATGATTCTTAGCAACAAACATATCATGAAAGTCGTAAAGGTAAGCGATAAATGCACTTTATAGGTTTCGATTTGACCTCACTGTGCAATCCATGTTACAGTAAAAGATGAGTGACGTGCCCAATTGAACAAGAATGAAATTCTAATATAGGAAACCTGGTTTCATTCTATCATTATCAAGAATTTAAACCTAACTAATGACAAATAAAATATGTTGAGAGTAAATAGATAGTATTGTGAGGGTTAATATAGGAAATTGTTTCATAATCAGCCAGAGAAATGAAAGAACTTACCAAATTTACAGTGTGGAAAAATGCGTTAATGTTCCTACTATCAGAGCCTCTACATAATCGTGAGGAATGGCAAGTGGTGTCGTTGGATATAATCGGAGAGTCCCTTTCACCACACAGTGGAGGTATTTCATGGTTGATAGATCTGAATCCTTTACTTTACCATGTTGGCCAACGACCATTTGGATTTCTTCTTGCAATCTCTTCATTGCATGGGGGTTTCTAAGAAACTCACTCATTGCCCATTCTATCATATTGGACGTCGTCTCCTTGCCTCCCCCGAACATGTTCTGCACAAATACAAATACAAATTAATGCAAAATACAACTAGAAATTCAATTAATTCAAAATTATGGTTGACTGAAGTTTGAGAATGAGGATCATAAATAGAATAAAAGAGCAGAATCACAAGAGATATACAAGCACAAGGGTCGTGTGATATTAGTGTCGGTCTCAGCCATGCAGAGCAGCACATTGACGAAGTCTTCAACATGAGGTTGATCTGTATTTGCATCTTTCTAGCCATTGGAGGGCGAGACCATGAAATGATTCAAATTACAAGATGTATTGTATTTCATATGATGTGTGTTTGTGTCTTTCTGGCCATTGGAGGGCGAGACCATGAAATGATTCAAATTACAGAATGTATCGTATTTTATAGCAAGGTGGAAGACATTAGTAATGTTCAATTAGCTAGTTAGGTTGAAGGAGGCATTGGATCTAATGGTCTAAAACATTTCAATCGTCTAACATTTCATCCAATGGCCCAAACACAAACAGAGTGGCAGCTAGGGAAGCTGTTTTCAAATAATGACGCCTTATGACGTAATTAAATGATAATTGTAATTGAAACTTAATTTATCTGAAAGTTACTTTGAGACAAGTGAAAATAAGTTAATTCTTTAATACAAAAATTAATTGTAAATATTATCTTATTTTAAAATTTTCATAATAAAATTAATAAAGTGTGAAATATACTATTATTTTATATTCAAATTTAAAATACATATTATTTAGTATTAATCTAGTGTAATATGTAAAACAAAAATATATGACTTTTTTTAAGATATTTTTAATTATTAAAAATATATATTAAATAAAAAAAATTAACCATTAACAAAATAATTTATTTATATATATTTATAAAACCATAATTTAAATAGCTCAGGGCCAAATCTATGCTAAATGATAATTAATCGATTGATATATCCTTTCAAATACATTTCCAAAACATTATAATTTAATATTGTTGTTATTAGTCCCTTCCAGTAGGCAAGGGACTATAGTAATCGGTTTTTTAGTCTAGTATTAGTTCCCTCGGAAATTCATAACATTAAACCTAAAGTTTTTGCGAGATTTTGTCTTTCTGCTTTTCTAATATCCTATCAACTACTCGCACCATCCTTTTTGGCCAATGGCTGGTTTTTAGGTCTTATTGGCCTCTTCCCAAGGAAGAGAGATGGACAAGGATTCAATTCATTAGGTTAAGAGGGAATAGCAGCAAAAAATTATGTTTTTGGAATTCATAGTGGACTAATGCTAGTATTAGTCCACTAGCATTAGATGTTTCACCTGATGTTTGACATTGCTTTGTTTCTAAGCTCTTATGGTTATCATTTATTGAAGAGATTCTCGAATTATCCACAGTATTAAGGAACATTTGTCGACGTTTCGAATCCTAATGGGGATCCATCATTAGGACATTTGAATGAAGAATTGAGAGAAGGGTTTTATGCTACCGACTCCTATTATGCAAAGTCTTGAAGGCGTTGTTATTATGTTGTCCTATGCTTTGTTATTATGCTACCGACTCCTATTATGCAAAGTCTTGAAGTTGAGCAGGTGCAAAGTCTTGAAGGCGAGCAAGTGGATTCATGTTGTGGTGCAAAGTCTTGAAGGCGAGCAGGTGAATGCATGTTGTGGTGGTGGCGTGCATGTACCAACAGCTCAATGCATGTTTTTTTGGTGGCATGCAGAGATGTGAGACTCTTCCCACCCTCTATCAAATTCATTACCTTCATTACCTCGAATTAATTTTTCGAGAGCCATCAAATTAATTATCGTCATTATATGGAACGATTTCTTCTTGATATTTTCCTTCTCTGAGAGAGATTTTCATTTTCCTTCTATGGCATCAATGGCCTAAAGGAAATCCTTACGTTATTCCTCTCATAGTGCCTCGGTCTAATCTCAGACACCATAGAGCGGATCTATCCTATAATTGATGGATCTTGATGGATTAGAGCGGATCTGGCCTCTTCCATGTAAATATATTTATTTGCAAGTTCATGGTGTAGTGTTAGGTTCCATGGATATTTTATGTTTTTATGTTTTATCATGTTTTTTTCTCTTGTAGAAGTGGAAGAGGGTTTAAGCAGGTTGAGGAAAACCAGGGCCAGTGCAGATTTCCAGAAATTGTCAAGTTCGATCAATAGAGATGTTTCATCTCTTCACAATGGCGTGTGGCGTGCTATGCAATTCCAACGTTGGGAGCGGTGATTAGCGATTTCATCTTGGTAAACCATCAGAGCCAATTTTCTACAACCCTCATATTGAAATTGATAAATAGATTAACATGGAAGTCTGTATGTTTTGTTTATGTATTGTTTCTCATGTGACAGGGAAAAAAATTATAACAATATTTTATCTATATCTTCTCTATGAAGTGGGGAACTAGGTGATGTCCATAGCAATACCAGACCCCAATCCTGTAACTCACAAATCTTCAAGCTATTTCATGTGGAGCACTGCCATGCATCTTTTATTCATAGAAATTGGCACTAGAGGTATTGGGTGTTTCTTTTCTAGTTTTATTAAAGTCATAATTAGAGTTGTAAGGCCAAGGAAGAAAGAACCTGGTTATGTAAATTGTGAACTAAGAAAAAAGACAAAGTCATGAATTAATCAATAGTACATATTAGGATCATAAAGAGGGGATGCTTATACATGAAATAAGGTCTGAGAAAAATTACCTTTAGGAGTGGGAACTTCAGTTTTCTCAAACTCATCAAGAACATTAGGCACATTTCTGCGGTGAACTCATCAAGAACAACATGCACATTTCTGCAGCGTTGTTCTTCAGTGTTCTTCAGAGATATCAATGAAAATATTAGCTCTTCTGGCCTAGCTGTGAACCAACATTGTTTGGAAAATTACTTTAGTTGATACTCTATGTCATTCTAAAGACCACATATTCAATATTCCATTTTGAAGACCACATATTCAATATCGGTACAAATGAGCTTGATTTTCCAATTATATGAGTCAGACATTAAAACCTATCGCAAACCTACTGAAATGAAAGGAGAACATGGACCTTTGCACCTGAAAAAAACTATACCTATGAACTTTGTACTTTATGAAATCTCTTTATGGCTACTAGGCTATACTTGATATTAGCAAGTCAGAATTTGATATGTCCACCTTACCTTTCTTCCTCTCTTCAACCTAGAAAAAATAGAGTGCTTCTCAATGACAAAGCCAGGAATTCCTTGAAATGGAGTTGTAGTCTGGAAAGGGGCAGCATGTTGTAAAGGTGCTATAGTGGCCATTTGTGCAATTCCTCCTGAGGGTTGCCCTGACTAAGGGCTAGTCCTTGGTTCTTGTGCAATTCGACCTCAAAGCAGGGGACATTCATTTTTGTGGCACCCTTCAGTCTTGCAATTGATGCACCATGACTGTTATCGACCAACCTTAGCCTTAATGAGTTCCTAAATCTGCTCGATTAGTTGCCATCTGCGATTTAAACTTATTCAGATCAGGCGCTAAACCAACCGCCGCAATTTTGGTATTCCCCGGATATCCTACCATGGATTCAATCCGCATGGCTTGCTCCAACGCTTCTCCATAATTAGTAATTTTATGCTTGCATCAGGGAAGCTAGGTCAAAGGTAATAATCCTCTGATGAACCCTTCCTTCTGTTGTTAGTCAGGGATAGAAAGTTGATTAGCGGTGAGATATTGGCCATCAACGACGCAAGAAACGAGCTCAGCTTCTTTGTGCAACAAAGCTGAGGGAAAGGATTGCACTTTCTATTTCATGATTGTTTCATAGAACTAGTGTTGCGAGAATTGTTGTAGGCATGCAAAAATCTCATTTCCTCAACACCACATGGTTGTCCGCTTTTGCATTTTATTGAAGTGTGTTGGCAGCTGGAAATGAAAAATAGCTTGATTTAAGCTACGCGTTAATGCACTAGCTTCGATGAGATCGATGCATGAGGTTAGGTTACACAATGCATGTATCCCTGTGTAAGTAAGTATCGGGGTCATGTTTCCGTCCACCTACCTTTTTCTGTCCACCTGCGCCGGAGATTTGGGAAAACAGCGTGTCTGCGTTAAATAACTACCTTCACCGAAAGCAAACAGTGAAGTTGTGAACCTTAGCTCGTACCTCTACCACCGCCAACCGTGAAGATGTGAACCTTAGCTCATGTCGCTACCACTGCCAACCGCGAAGATGTGAACCTTAGCTCGTGCCGCTACCACCGCCAACTGTTAGGAGGACAACACTCTGAGATTTTACCTCTACTGCAAGGTTTGTGTTAAAATGTCATGAATCCCCATGGCAGTTAATGTGAGACTGTAGATCTAGAATTCTATGTTTAAAAGTGTCCGATGTTTATAAAACTCGACATAAATGACATTTCACCAAACGTAAGGACATTCGCCTTTATTATTTCTTCATTTATTTGCACTTTATTAATTATTTGGTGTAACGCTTCACTAAATCAAACATCACGAATTATATAAATTTTCGTTGTGTTCAGATCATGCTTTAGATGACAAGTCATTAAAAATAAGCTAACTCCCATCATAAAAACATGAAAAGTTAATAACATGCCCCCTGATATATATTTTAATCACCAAAAAAACTTCATGATTTAATGATTATGATCTAAAATTACACTCCCTCATGAAAGGACTTGTTGCTTAACAACCGGACTTGTTAAAATTATGAATACAAAGCTACAATATGATAGCTAGCTTTTGCCCCTTCCTAAAAGCATGATAGTATGTCTCGTGATATGCACCCTGCAAATTTCCATAATTTAATTAATAATTATATATTCAACTTTCACAAATATTAAAATATATCAGCCCTTACAAAGAGATATTTAATTCCGGTTAATAAAATTTTAAAATATATAAATATATAATTATAAAATATATACCATAGCTAATTAAACAAAAAGTCAAGACACTCCTTAGAATCTTCTTAGTGGGATAGATTTTGTCTATTAAATAGTAATAACCAGTCAAAATGTTTGATTAGTTTGGTTTGTGAATTATATGGCAGTTGAAAATGAAAATGAAAATTCATTTAAATGAACAATCCCAGCAACAACTCCACGAGCGCCAAACTGAAAGATCGTACGGAATTCTAGAAGTTTGGTGCCATTTTTCTACCTGCAACATTGCAATTTCGATGTGATGTGATGAGACATTTGTTTGGATTTTTGTGAAAAATGGGTATATTTTTAGCTGGTCAATATTACAGTGAAACTTGAATTATGTTAAGATGTGGATTAATTAAAAATATGATATATATATATATATGATTTTTTTTGGGTTAATCTTATTTAAAGATGAAAATTTTGGAATTATTTAATTTGCATATATGTATTTTACAATTATCTAAGATCTAGAATCTAATGGTATATTCAGAAATGCATTTAAAAAATAAATCATTGTAATCGGAAAAATCAAAACCAAAAAATATCTTATCATAATAAATCATTTAAAAAAAATTAATATAATATATATTTACAACAAAATATTATAAATCTAATAAATACTATACAAAATTCAATCCAAGCGAAATTTTGATGTGAAATGCATTTATATAAACAAATCATTGCAATCTCCGCAAAAATCATCACTCAGTTTCAATGAAAAAATAAAAACCAAACAATCTACTCATCAAATTATATCATTTTAATTTATATTAATATAATGAATATTGGTAACAAAATAAAAACCAAAAAATCTACTCATCAAATTAAAAATATTAAAAATCCAATAAATACTACACAAAATTCAATCCAACTGAAATTTTGATGTGTCTAAAATTTAGTTAAATTCGAGATCAATTTATCATTAAAATGATCCAATAAATACTATATAAAATCCAATCCAATTTGGATTACAGTGAAGGCAAATTTATCATTAAAATTATTTAATAAATACTACACAAAATCCAAAACCAATTATCATTAAAATAATCTAAAACCAAACAATCTATTTATCAAACTATATCCTTTTAATTTATATTAATATAATAAATATTTGTAACAAAATAAAAACCAAAAAATCTACCCATCAAATTAAATCCTTTTAATTTATATTAATATAATAAATATTTGTAACAAAATATTATAAATCCAATAAATATTAAACAAAATTCAATCCAATTGAAATTTTGATATGCCTAAAATATCGTTAAATTCAAGACCAATTTATCATCAAAATGATCCAATAAATACTATACAAAATCCAATCCAATTTGGATTATATTGAAGGAAAATGTATCATTAAAATGATCTAATAAATACTACACAAAATTCATAACCAATTTATCATTAGAATGATCCAATAAATACTATATAAAGTCCAATTCAATTTGGATTACAATGAAGGAAAATTTATCATTAAAATGATCTAATAAATATTACACAAAATCCAATCCAATTTGATTTATCATTAAAATGATCTAATAAATATTACACAAAATCCAATCCAATTTGATTTATCATTAAAATGATCTAATAAATATTACACAAAATCCAATCCAATTTGGATTACAGTGAAATTTTGATGTGTCTAAAAATCCATTTAAATTCAAGACCAAGACAATCTTTTTTAAATTCAAGATAGACAATCTTTCTTTTTTTCACAAAGAAAAAAAAAACCACTTTCATTAGAAAACAAAAGTAGTTACATGTTACAAAATGAGACCCCAAATGGCCAAACAATGAAGGCCCAAAAATGAACCGCAAAAGGCAGAGCATGCAACATACAAAGACTATGACCTGAAATAACAAACAACAACAAAACATACTAGCTAGAGACAAAATTGATGCCCATAATGGCACAAACCCACCAAAGGGAACCAAACAAAGCCACACAAGCACAAGGACTACAAAATGAGACCAAAAATGGGACCATATCACATAACAGAGAAGGACCTGGAGGCACAGGTCGATCCATTAACCAAAAAAAATATAGCAGATAAAACCAGGCAGCATCGAAACTCCCCTCTTTCAAAGGTTTTCTCCCAGTGTGTTTTGCTCCTTAAAGATATGGGAGAACGAGATATGCTTGAAAGAATCATTGAAGGCCAAGATTTGTTGCTACCAATGGAATAATGAAGTGACTGCCAATGATGACCGAGCCTGCACCTAGTAGATGGTAGATTTGGAGTCCCCAACAATCATTATCTCTTTGATGGAGAGTCAAGACACGGGCTTCAACACCGCCCAAAGGCCCACCACCTCAGCCCTATTGTTGGAACCAAAGCGCCCAGACCAAAAGAATTGGAATACTTTAGGTTGGTCAATCACAATATAAGTACCACAACCACATGCACCTCCAGAGGATGCTCCATCAAAGAAACCGACAGGGGAGGCATAATCAATTTCTCTGAGATTGATTCAGCTCCTATGAACTTTAGGCCTCCAAGGGCCAAGCTCCATAAAATAGGCAATGATTTTCAAACTAGTGGTCTTCACCTCAGGGAGCTAGTTCTCAAAAAGATATTTGTTCCTCCATACCCATATACCCTAGAGAATATAATGTGGAATCGCCCTAACTTCTTTCTAATGAGAGAACAAGTTAGCTAAACATGTTGTAATAGAATATATTTCCACCATGTGATTAACCTTAAGGGATTTTGAGATCTCCTCCCAAACTGCAATCGTAAATGGGAAATGTAGAAACAGGTGCTTAACCTCCTCAAGGTTCGCTTCACATAGAGTACACCATCCCGAGCCCTGAAATCCTTTCTTTAGAAGGCTAACCCAAGATAAACCAGGAACCCAACCTGTGAAATTTGAAACTCGCTAGCGAGGATCTGTAAGCTAAATATAAAAAAGGAACACAATAGGTCAAAAATGTCCCCATAAAATTTGAAATGGAATGGAGAGGTTAACATCCTATTGTTCCAACTACTTTAATTTTCTCCCATATTAAAATACATTTATTTATTCATCTATGAATTGAACATTGCTTGACCGATTAATTGAACATTGATTTAATTGAACATTAATTAACTGATTAGGAAGACAAAGATGCTATGCTCATTTTTTCAAACTATCCCTATATCCATTACTCCTATTTATTTTTGCATTAGCTATCCCAAAATCAGTTCCAACAAATTCCATTACTCCTATTTATTCTTGCATTAGATCAATATCATTAATAGCTATCCCAAAATCAGTTCCAATTGAACATTGATTTAATTGAACATTAATTAACTGATTAGGAAGACAAAGATGTTATGCTCATTTTTTTAAACTATCCATGTAGCCATTACTCCTATTTATTCTTGCATTAACTATCCCAAAATCAGTTCCAACAAATTCCATTACTCCTATTTATTCTTGCATTAGATCAATAACATCAATAGCTATCCCAAAATCAGTTCCAACAAATTCTATAGAAGATATGGTAGTTGCAAAAAAAAAAAAAAAAAAAATTATGTGGCTCCGGAAAATACTTGAATATTTGGAGGAAAAACCAGTGTTGTCATGGATTTGAAGGTCTCTCTTTCGCGAGTTCTATCAAACTATCCGGCAGCGTGTGGAAGGTTGCAGCATCGGAACGATGGAAATTGGGAAATCAAATGTAGTGATGCAGGGGTCCAGGTTTTGGAGGCTAAAGATGACATGACTCTTGAAAAATGGTTTGAAGTTGAAAATAGAGACTCTGAGCTAAAGCTTTTCCATTGGGAAAGTCTGGGTCCAGATCCTTATATCTCATCTCTTTTCTATGTTCAATTCACTAAATTTGCAGGAGGGGGGCTAGCTATTAGGTTGAGCTGCAATCACATGCTAGCCAATCCCAGTTGTGCAACTCTGGTCATGAAATCCTCGGGACAAATCCATCGTCAAGCACAGGTTCTGCATCTGCCATTTTTTCATCCACCAAGCTTGAAAGAAAGGCCAAATAAATGCGAGGTAACGACTGCAACCAAGTATTACAAATCCACTTTCAAGAGGGAGTTGGCCACTTGTTCTGATCAAGGGGATGCAGCATACAAAACAATTATTTTCAAATTCAGTGATGAGATGGTGCATCAATTCGTTTCTGAGGTTCAGGCTGGAGATCAGAAGTATGAACATGTGACTCCATTCTTGATTTCTTGCACCAAAGCTAAAGGAATAACTGGTGCAGATGAATCAAAACTGTTAGTGTGTTCAAAGTTTCGGAAGATAATTCTAGCACCTTATCCTCATGGCTTCTTTAGAAATGCATTGCATTTCTTTAAGGTTTCTAGCAGTGCGGGGGATCTTGTGAGTAATGATTTCTCTTACCCTACGAAGCTCATATAGGACGATATATTTTGGCTAGACAAGGATGAATTGAGAGCAGTGGTTGAGTGGCTAGACAATCAAAAGAACAGTGACGGGCAACTGCCAACTCCGTTCTACCTCTACGGTCCTAATCTCACAGTTGTTAATGGTGAGGAGTTCTTCACTTATGATTTTGTTTTTGACAAGGACTTGAAACCCCTCCATGTTTCTCATTATGTGGATTCGGTCCATGGGGAAGGCCTTATTATGGTACTCCCTTCTGCACAGGGTGGCTCCAACAAAATAGTCATGGTAACCCTTCCAGGTACTTAGGGGAGCCAACTTTGCATGGATTTTGACATTTTGTGATTCAATCCTACCATTTGGATGAATAATTTAGCTTAGGAGATGTGTGTTTATGCATAATCCATGCCAATCATAACCGATGTCATATTAAAACTATTGTTTTTGTGATTTTTATTGACGATTCCTTCATCTGGAACCAAGACTGAATGGCATATCCAGGGAGTTGGTAGCACTAATTTAATGAAATTTATGTTTTCTGTCTTTGAAAAAGATAGTAAGCGTTAAAAAAAAATCGAGCAGACAAGCAAGAAGGCTGCACAATGTACTGCATCCTCTTATTTCTCTTGTGCCATGGACTGTCGCCCTACTTGATTTAAATGAATCACGGGTCTCTCATGACACCGAGAATCATTTCAACTTCTGAATGGCCTACATTTTGATATTTACCTCCAGAAAACCTCAGACATTGTTGCCCATGGTTTCCATTGCATGGAGTGAGTATATATATATATAACTCAATAATCATATATCTGCAGAGACATGTAAGGATTTCATAAGAAATTATGATTCGCAGGCACAAATAGGGTTCGATGATTCTTAGCATCACACATATCATGAAAGTCGTAAAGGTAAGCGATAAACACACTTTATAGGTTTCGATTTGACCTCACTGTGCAATCCATGTTACAGTAAAAGATGAGTGACGTGCCCAATTGAATAAGAATGAAATTCTAATATAGGAAACCTAGTTTCGTTCTATCATTATCAAGAATTTAAACCTAATCAATGATAAATAAAATATGTTGAGAGTAAATAGATAGTATTGTGAGGGTTAATATAGGAAATTGTTTCATAATCAGCCAGAGAAATGCAAGAACTTACCAAATTTACAGTGTGGAAAAATGCGTTAATGTTCCTACTGTCACAACCTCTACATATTCGTGAGGAACGGCAAGTGGTGCCGCTGGATATAATCGGAGAGTCCCTTTCACCACACAGTGGAGGTATTTCATGGTTGATAGATCTGACTCATTTACTTTACCATCTTGGCCAACGACCGTTTGGATTTCTTCTTGCAATCTCTTCTTTGCATGGGGGTTTCTAAGAAACTCACTCATTGCCCATTCTATCGTATTGGACGCCGTCTCCTTGCCTCCCCTGAACATGTTCTACACAAATACAAATACAAATTAATTCAAAATACAACTAGAAATTCAATTAATTCAAAATTATGGTTGACTGAATTTTGAGAATGAGGATCATAAATAGAATAAAAGAGTAGAATCACAAGAGATATAAAAGCACAAGGGCCGTGTGATATTAGTGTCGGTCTCAGCCATGCAGAGCAACACATCGACGAAGACTTCAACACGAGGTTGATATGTATTTGTGTCTTTCTGGCCATTGGAGGGCGAGACCATGAAATGATTCAAATTACAGGATGTATCGTATTTCATATGATGTGCGTCTGCGTCTTTCTGGCCATTGGAGGGCGAGAACATGAAATGATTCAAATTACAGGATGTATCATATTTTATAGCAAGGTGGAAGACATTATTAATGTTCAGTTAGCTAGTTAGGTTGAAGGAGGCATTGGATCTAATGGTCTAAAACATTTCAATCGTCTAACATTTCATCCAATGGCCCAAACACAAACAGAGTGGCAACTAGGGAAGTTGTTTTCAAATAATGATGCCTTATGACGTAATTAAATGATAATTGTAATTGAAACTTAATTTATCTGAAAGTCGCTTTGAGACAAGTGAAAATAAGCTAATTCTTTAATACAAAAATTAATTGTAAATATTATCTTATTTTTAAAAAATTAATAATAAAATTAATAAAGTGTGAAATATACTATTATTTTATATTCAAATTTAAAATACATATTATTTAGTATTAATCTAGTGTAATATGTAAAACAAAAATATATAACTTTTTTTATAAATATTTTTTAATTATTAAAAATATATATTAAATAAAAAAATTAACCATTAACAAAAAATTTTATTTATATATATTTATAAAACCATAATTTAAATAGCTCAGGGCCAAATCTATGCTAAATGATAAATAATCGATTGATATATCCTTTCAAATACATTTTCAAAACATTATAATTTAATATTATTTTTATTAGTCCCTTCAAGCAGGCAAGGGACTATAGTAATCGGTTTTTTAGTCTAGTATTAGTTCCCTCTGAAATTCGTAACATTAAACCTAATGTTTTTGTGAGATTTTGTCTTTCCGCTTTTCTAATATCCTATCAACTACTCACTCCATCCTTTTTGGCCAATGGCTGGTTTTGAGGTCTTATTGGCCTCTTCCCGAGGAAGAGAGCTGGACAAGGATTCAATTCATTAGGTTAAGAGGGAATAGCAGCAAAAATTTATGTTTTTGGAATTCATAGTGGACTAATGCTAGAATTATTCCACTAGCACTAGATGTTTCGCCCGATGTTTCACATTGCTTTGTTTTTAAGCTCTTGTGGTTATCATTTATTGAAGAGATTCTCGGATTATCCACAGTATTAAGGAACATTTGTCGACGTTTCGAATCCCAATGGGGATCCATAATTAGGTCATTTGAATGAAGAATTGAGAGAAGGATTTTATGCTGCCGACTCTTGTTATGCAAAGTCTTGAAGGTGTTGTTTTTATGATATCCTATGCTTTGTTATTATGCTACCGACTCCTATTATGCAAAGTCTTGAAGGCGAGCAGGTGGATTCATGTTGTGGTGCAAAGTCTTGAAGGCGAGTAGGTGGATGCATGTTGTGGTGGTGGCATGCAGGTACCAACATCTCAATGCATGTTATTTTGGTGGCATGCAGATATGTGAGGCTCTTCCCACCCTCCATCAAATTCATTATCTTCATTACCTCGAACGAGTTTTGCGAGAGCCATCAAATTAATTATCTTCATTATATGGAACGATTTCTTCTTGATATTTTCCTTCTCTGAGAGAGATTTTCATTTTCCTTCTATGGCCTCAATGGCCTAAAGGCAATCCTTGCCTTATTCCTCTCAGAGCACCTCGGTCTAATCTCAGACACCATAGAGTGGATCTATTCTATAATTGATGGATCTTGATGGATTAGAGCGGATCTGGCTTCTTCCATGCAAATATATTTATTTGCAAGTTCATGGTGTAGTATTAGGTTCCATGGAGATTTTATGTTTTAATGTTTTATCATGTTTTTTTTCTCTTGTAGAAGTGGAAGAGGGTTTAAGCAGGTTGAGGAAACGCAGGGCCAGTGCAGATTTCCAGAAATTGTCAAGTTCGATCAATAGAGATGTTTCATCTCTTCACAATGGCATGTGGCGTGCTATGCAATTCCAACGCTGGGAGCAGTGATTAGCGATTCTGTCTTGGTAAACCATCAGAACCAATTTTCTGCAACCCTCATATTGAAATTGATAAATAAATTAACATGGAAGCCTGTATGTTTTGTTTATGTATTGTTTCTCATGTGACAGGGAAAAAATTTATAACAATACTGTATCTATATCTTCTCTATGAAGTGGGGAACTGGGTGATGTCCATGGCTGCAATACCAGACCCCAATCCTATAAATCACAAAGCTTCAAGCTATTTTATGTGGAGCACTGCCATGCGTCTTTTATTCATAGAAATTGGCACTAGAGGTATTGGGTGTTTCTTTTCTAGTTTTATTAAATTCATAATTAGAGTTGTAAGGCCAAGGAAGAAAGAACCTGGTTATGTAAATTGTGAACTAAGAAAAAAGACAAAGTCATGAATTAATCAATAGTACATATTAGGACCAGAAAGAGAGGATGCTTATACATGAAATCAGGTCCGAGAAAAATTACCTTTAGGAGTGGGAACTTCAGTTTTCTCGAACTCATAAAGAACAGCAGGCACATTTCTGTGGTGAACTCATCAAGAACAACATGCACATTTCTGTGGTGTTGTTCTTTAGTGTTCTTCAGAGATATCAATGAAAATCTTAGCTATTTTGTCCTGGCTGTGAACCAACATTGCTTGGAAAATTACTTCAGTTGATACTCTACGCCATTTTGATACTCTATGCCATTCTGAAGACCACATATTCAATATCGGCACAAATGAGCTTGATTTTCTGATTATATAAGTCCAACATTAAAACCCACCGCAAACCTACTGAAATGAAAGGAGAACATGGACGTTCGCACCTGAAAAAAACTATACCTATTAAATTTGTACTTTATGGAATCTCTTTATGGCTACTAGGCTATACTTGATATTAGCAGGTTAGAATTTGATCTGTCCACCTTACCTTTCTTACTCTCTTCAACCTAGAAAAAAAAAAGTGCTTCTCAATGATAAAGCCAACAATTCCTTAAAATGAAGTTGTAGTCTGGAAAGGGGCAGCATGTTGTAAAGTTGCTACAGTGATCATTTGTGCAATTCCTCCTGAGGGTTGTCCTGATTAAGGGCCAGTCCTTGGTTCTTGCGCAATTCGACCTCGAAGCAGGGGACATTCATTTTTGTGGCACCCTTCAGTCTTGCAATTGATGCACCATGACTGTTATCGACCAACCTTAGCCTTAATGAGTTCCTGAATCTGCTCGATTAGATGCCATTTTCGATTTAAACTTATTCAAATCAGGCGTTGAACCAACCGCCGCAATTTTGGTATTCCTCGGATATCCTGCCATGGATTCAATCCGCATGGCTTGCTCCAGTGCTTCTCTATAATTAGTAATTTTATGCTTGCATTAGGGAAGCTGGGTCAAAGGTAATAATCCTCTGATGAACCCTTCCTTCTGTTGTTATTCAGGGATAGAAAGCTGATTAGGTGTTTGAGATATTGGCCATCAACGACACAAGAAATGAGCTCAGCATCTTGGTGCAACAAAGCTAAGGGAAAGGATTGCACTTTCTATTTCATGATTATTTCATAGAACTAGTGCTGTGAGAATTGTTGTAGGCATGCAAAAAATCTCATTTCCTCAACACTACGTGGTTGTCCGCTTCTGCATTTTATGGAAGTGTGTTGGCAGCTGGAAATGAAAAATAGCTTGATTTAAGCTACACGTTAATGCAATAGCTTCGATGAGATCGATGCATGAGGTTAGGTTACATGATGCATGTATCCCTGTGTAAGTAAGTATCGGGGTCATGTTTCCGTCCACCTACCTTTTTCTATCCACCTGCGCCGGAGATTTGGGAAAACAACGTGTATGCGTTAAATAACTACCTTCACCGAAAGCAAACAGTGAATTTGTGAACCTTAGCTCGTGCCTCTACCACCGCCAACCATGAAGATGTGAACCTTAGCTCGTGTCACTACCACCGCCAACCGTGAAGATGTGAACCTTAGCTCGTGCCGCTACCACCGCCAACTATTAGGAGGACGACACTCTGAGATTTTACCTCTACTGCAAGGTTTGTGTTAAAATGTCATGAATCCCCATGGCAGTTAATGTGAGACTGTAGATCTAGAATTCTATGTTTAAAAGTGTCCGATGTTTATAAAACTCGACATGAATGACATTTCACCAAACGTAGGGACATTCGCCTTCATTATTTCTTTATTTATTATTTGGTGTAACGCTTCACTAAATCAAACATTGCGAATGATATAAATTTTCATTGTGTTCAGGTCATACTTTAGATGACAAGTCATTAGAAATAAGCTAACTCCCATCATAAAAACATGAAAAGTTAATAACATGCCACCTGATATATATTTTAGTCACCAACAAAACTTCATGATTTAATGACTATAATCTAAAATTACACTCCCTCATGAAAGGACTTGTTGCTTAACAACCGTACTTGTTAAAATTATGAATACAAAGCTACAATATGATAGCTAGCTTTTGCCCCTTCCTAAAAGCATGATATTATGTCTCGTGATATGCACCCTGTAAATTTCCATAATTTAATTAATAATTATATATTCAAATTTCACAAATATTAAAATATATCACTCCTTACAAAGAGGTATTTAATTCCGGTTAATAAAATTTTAAAATATATAAATATATAATTATAAAATATAAACCATAGCTAATTAAATAAAAAGTCAAGACACTCCTTAGAATCTTCTTAGTGGGATAGATTTTGTCTATTAAATAGTAATAACCAGTCAAAATGTTTGATTAGTTTGGTTTGTGAATTATATTGTCAGTTGAAAATGAAAATTCAATTCATTGAATGAACAATCCCAGCTGGCAGCAACAACTCCACGAGCGCCAAACTGGAAGATCGTATGGAATTCTAGAAGTTTGGTGCCAGTTTTCTACCTGCAACATTGCAATTTCCATGTGATGTGATGAGACATTTGTTTGGATTTTTGTGAAAAATGGGTATATTTTTAGGGAGTAGTCTACCGGGGCCGCGTTTTGGCCCGGAAAAGCCACCCGTCGAAAAACTTCGCTGCCCGAATTCGAAGTCTTCTCCGGCTGATGGCGGACCCTACGGTACATGGTGTCGTTCCCCAGGTCTGACAACGAATATGACCAACCATCCTGTCAGATATCGGAATCAGTTCAAATTTCAAATTTGAGCGCCCTTCAATTTCAAATTTCAAATTTCAAATTTTAGTTTTGCAACGCGTAAATTTCTGTTTTGCAGTGGCTTCACACGCAGGCGGAGGCATCCGTGCTTTACATTTCTTTCGGCAGCGAGAATTCCATATCTATCGCTCAGACGGAGGAGCTGGCCATGGGTTTGGAAGCGAGGGGGGTAAAGTTCTTATGGGTTCTGCGGAGACCGTCGGACTTAAATTGACACAGGTCTTTGTTTTGCAGGTCTTCAAGAAGCAAAGAGTGAAACGTTGTTGGTTACAACTTGTCACAATGCCTGGCTGTCCGATAGTTGGTTCATGTCAGTCATGGACTGCTGCTCCATGTAAGATATTTGGTGGTGGCTTTCTTGTTTGAGGTTTGCTACTCATATTTTACATCTCTAACTTTGTGATTGTGACTATACAGATTTAGGTGGTTACAATCCAGTTCAATTTTCCAGCATGACTGACATCGGATTTTACAAGTTCAGTAAGTCACCTGCAGATATGTGGGATGTTGTCTATCGTGGTATTACCTTCTCTGTCATATGTGACACACGCACCTGCAGCCAATATCTGAAGAATGTCAGTTGCGAACTTGCTAAAGGAGGGTATGGAAAGTTTGACTTAGCAAAGGACAATTGTGATTGTGTCTGCCCCTGTTGTGAAAAGCCTCTGAAAGTCTTGAGCACTTGTAGCTTTCATAAATTTAAATGGGAGTACACGGGTATGGTCCAAGATCCAAGTGAAAGTGAGGATAAACCTCTGAAAAAATATATAAAGAGAAATGGCAATGGCGTGGCAAACGCAAAAAATGGATATTTTGAATACACTGGAAACTTGACAAATTGGAAGTTCCTGGAATTTACTGTGGAGAAAATCACAGGGAACGAGCTTCGTGTTATCTAAAGTTTGTGTTTCTGTTTTCGCGCCAACTCAATGCAAATTTTGATTATCGCTCTTCTGGCATTTGGCGGTGATGTATATGAAAACTACATTACAGTTCTCTTTACAGTGCTCTGTTGCCATTTGGCGGTGGTGTGTGTATAGTGTTTAAATATTTTGTTGATGTTTAGATATAAAAATGTTCACTGTTTTTCGGTGGTCTAAGTAGCTTTATCTCTAGTCGGAGATCTTCTGTAATGGTCTGTGTTGTTTGAGATTAACGAAACTCTATTGTAATGTGTCCCTTTTTGTTGAGCAGATAGTACTTCCGAGAGGCTTTGTAAATTCAAAAGTTCTCTGGTACACGGTTTTATTAATATAATCTCCATATTCTACGATATGTTTTACACTAATTTTTTGAGATTGTTTTTTTCAAATTTTCCCGTCTATTGGCTTCAAATGATCTGTATCACGCTTTAATTTTTTAAATCATCTTTTACTAATTTTTTTTGTCTGGTAGTTTCCTACATTTAAAGTTGAGTTAGAGTTTAAATATTAAATTTCAGTTTGAGTTTAAATATTTGGCGAATAGGTTATGGATTATTGGGGTCATTTACTCATGTTTTGTAGTGACAGTGTCAGAAGAAGCAGAGAAAATGTGTTAATAAAAAAATTTATTTTTATGCAAGATACAAGGTTACTAGTCACATTTTCTAATGATGGTTTTAGAAGGAGAATTGGAGAAAATGTGCTAATAAAATAATTATTTTTTACAAAATATATCAAAGATAGTTTGTTTTATATTAATTTTAATCTGATTGTATTTTTTATTATTCATTTATATTTGAGTAATACTTTTCATATAAATATAGACATAATTATATTTAGGAAAATGATGGCGGTAATTTGTTGCGTTGATAACTGGTTATATTTGCTTGGAGGAAAAATTTTTGTAATTGCTACTAGGATAATAAGAATTACATTTTTAAATACATGTGTTTATGCAGTTTGATGTGGCAAAAAATGTGGTTATATTTTAACTTGTGTATGTATTTATATTTTAGTAGAAAGTGTCCAAAAATGTGGTTATTTTAACTTACATATTTATGTCTTAATCGGTTCTAATTTTAATCTGACAAAATTAATTTAATTTTTAAAATTAATGTTTTAATGCTCTCACCCACAGTCAACATATTTGTATTCTGAATTATTTAAATTTGTTTTTATGTATTATTTATAAGTATTAATACATTATTTAATTTTCTATGAAATTATATAATTGATGATAATGATGATGGTAGTTAACGTTTAAGACCAATCTTTGGTTTATTGGACCAAAAGAAAAGAGTTATTTAATTTGATTTAAGATTTTGTTCTTATGTTCAAAAAACTTGGAAAGAAGCTTTCTAAGCTCACTATAATTTTGACATCTTAAAAGGCTAGGAAGGTAGTATTGCAACAAAGATTATGAAATCGAGCTTTAATGTGGTTCTACGTGGGGCACTCTAAGAGGGAGTGATTTTCATCTTCGATGTTCATATTCTCACAGAGATGGTAGACCTTTTTCATCCATGGTGTTTTAGGAACTGTGTAACGACCTGTTTCACTATGGAGTTCATGAGAGTTCGTTTTAATCTTGACTATATTAATTTTTTTGTTTGAGATAGTCAAAACAGATAGATACTTTTGATCTTCTAAGATGGAGTTGATGACCTCCTTATAATACTTTCATTTTTTTTAAGTTGCTAGATTTTTTTCACACCACATTTTTTCTTTGAACTTGGAAGTAACAATTTTTTTAATGTTATTGATGTTTTGCAATGCAACATTTTCGTCGATCTCTCAATGGTTTAACCAGGCCCTGGTGTCTTTATACCAACCTCTTTTAAGCCTTAGGTGGTTTTGACTGGAATTTAAAACTAGCTTAAGAAGTCTATGATCTCCCTATACTATTGAGCTAGATTTATGTTTTGTATCATTTGGCTTTATGTAATATTTATATTTCATTAAAATATTATTTATGAATATCAATATATTATATTTTATGTCAAATTAAATTATTATATAAATATTTTATGAAAAAATTGTTTTTTGATTTGTTAATTTGATCAGGCCATCAGAAAGTTTTGAAACCAATTATTAGAAAATAATATATATATATATGTTTTTTTAGTTATAATTACAATTTTAATATATAAATTAATTTAATAACGTTATATGTTATTAAATATATTAATGTTGAAATTTGATATATTAAGTTAATAATTTTATATTTTAATATTTTGTTCATATATATATATATATATATATATATATATATTTTAATGAAAGTGTGATTCTTTAAATTAATGTTTTATAGATTATATGTTTTTTATTTATAAATTTTAGAAATTATTATTTAGGAATATTAAAAATTGTTTACTAAGAATTCATTGCGATGTTGTGGTTAAAAAATAGTGTTTTTTGTTTTATTTTTTATTTTCGTATACATGTTAATTAGTTAGAAGAGTGTGTTTGAAAGAAGCAAAAAGATATTTGACGTTGTATCTTTGCCAATTGGTATCAGGATTACTCTTGAATTTTTTGTGTGATGTTTTTTTAATTTGTTTTATAAAAAGTCTTTACAATTTTGGAAAGCAACTAAATATTACCATTTAAAATTGGGTATGATTGTTAATATTAATAAAACAAAAATCATAATAATTAAATGAAAAAGAAAATTTCACAAATAATATTTTCATATATATGATAACAACTACTTAAAAGAAATTTCCTTAAATATTTTGGAATTGATATCTACCACAAGTTTCATTCAAATTATAGTAGGGAGAAAATGATAAATGATGGAAAGCTTACTATGAATATGAAAATAATTACAAGTGAGGAGATATTTGTGTAGGGATAATTGAGAATCTTGTCACCTATATTATTTTATGTGGATGTGAGGTTTAAGGATGTAGATTTTCAGATATTTATTTCCAGACATTATTCTTCAAAACAAATAGTTCATTCATTGAAAGCACGACTATGGCTAGATATTGTATGCACAAGAAGATATTCAACAATGTAGAAGATCAAAGGCTTCTTAAACTTTTGATTTAAATCCCAACTCAAACCATCACCTTTTCCACTAGCTACCAGGGCATGAGAATTTCTAATCTTGGTTAAAACATTAGGGTATAAAGGAGGTGATCATTTTGCAAAATAAAGATATAATATTAAAATTATTATTGGGTCAAAATTTAAGGAGAATTTGTGGAGTAATTAAGAATTAAAGAGAAAAAGAGAAATTAGATACTATAAAGAATGTGATCAACCCAAAATTTCAAAATTTTTGTGTTAATTAATATAAAGAAAAAGAGAGATGCCAACTTATGAACATTTGCATAAATCCTTGGTGCTCAAGGGCAAGTTGTCTTAATAAATTATTGAAGTTGAGCTCTTCAAAGTAAAATTATAATTTTACAATGTAGAACAAGTAAAAGAAATATGTACTGCACATATGAATTCATTTATAAATATGTTCACTTATAAACTTATTCATTAATAAAATTTGTTTAAAGCTTTGACTTAGACCTTTTAAAGTCTTTATAACTAATGACTATCCATAGCATTTCTATTGGAATAAGTTATATTGTTCAATAAATAAAACCCACTCAAATTTGGGTTTTATGGAATTTTGAAGTTTTGTGATGTTAAGATGGCTGAAAAGACTTTCTTAACTGTAAATCTCACAACATTTCAAAGCATAAGAGTAATTTTCTCATTTTATCAAAAAACATATGTTGATGGTTTTTTTAAGAAATTTGACTTATTAAGCGTGAAGATCAAGTTGACAAGTATATTTCATATTGGAAATGTTAACCATAATGCAAAGATATCAATGATATTCTTTTTATGATGTTATAATTATGTGAGTATGAATAATGAATAATGTCTTAATGACAATATTTGTAATTAAAAAAATGGTAACCCTTGGGCATTAAGGGGAATTGTTATGTGTTATCATACCTTGACTCTGAAGTCTATAAAGGACTTATTATGTGTCATCAGATCTGCATTCACTATATGAAATCACAAACTACACTTAGAATTTACTAATAGAGTTGGGAAAGGCTTCTAGCATTTGCGGCTATCTCTTTATAGTAGGATAATGAACCCCTTCTATGTCATGGAGACGGGAGCGTATAGACATATGTTTCCACCACTCGATACATATACCTATGCCATTTTTAAGCATATTGACTCGTGTAATAGGAACGAAGGAACCAATCCAGCCCCTTCACCAGTTAACTACAGAGAAATTCAAGGGCCATGGAAGCCTCATATCATGTAATGTAAGTCTGCACTTAAAGCTCTTGAGGGATGAGAGCACATCGAGGAGTGCCCTAAATTCCATCTCGATGTGCCATTGAATCCAAAGTGTAAACCCTCTATATGGTCGAATTTAGGAGCTATGTAAATTCTAGATATCACGAGAGTATATTGGTTTAAACAATTTGGCCAAAGCTAATGGTTTCAAGGTCCAAGTGAGTGGTTTCGAGCTCTTCGAGTTAGTTTACCCCTCCAAATTGAATGTAGTGATGCCACACATCCAAGGGTGGTGTTTGGGGTTAGACGAAATCAAAGAATTACCTCCCCCCCTTATCCTCTTTGAAATACATCTTAATTGGTGATCTTCCCTAACGTATGTTGGAGCACGCCACATGGGGATTTGTAGTTTGGTCAATGTAGGAGAATTTGAATCTTATAAAGGGAATTTGTTCTTATTCAGGGAACTCTATGCGATAGAGATAAAGCCATCAGAGGTATCCTATCCATCAGGCTTGGCTGGTACGTTGCAGCTGTGGATGCTGTGGGTCATGCGGGTGGCATACTGGCTTTATGGAATCCTTCATATGCAAATTTTATGGCTTATAGGTTTTTTGGTGGCATTTTATTATCTGGTGAGATCCGTGGGATCAGAAATACTCTAAATATTCTCAACCTATATGCCCCATGTCAAAATCGACTTGAATTTTGGAAGCGAATGGACAGTTCAAGTATTTTTACCATTAAGAACTTGATTGCGATGGGGGGCTTCAATTCAACCCTTTGGGTCGATGAATCATGGGGACATCGAGCTCGGGCTGATCCGATGGCGGCATACATTGGCGGGATTTTGCAGAGGACAAATATGGTTGATATTCATCTAAATCCTATTATCCCCACGTGGAAAAATAGGAGAACTGGTGTGGAGTTTATCGGCAAAAGGATTGATAGAGCTATGGTTAAGGAGCATATGGTGGCATAGATGGATAACATGCGCAGTTTTACTCACGTGTCTGATATTCCTGTCCTGGCGTTATGGGTGCAGACAAAAGGGAGTTCCATTTAAATTTAATTGTGCCTGGCTGCAAGATGAAGAATACAATATGATCATTCAGACACAGTGGGAGGACATTTCTTCCTTTTCCAATTTAGTGGGATGGGTGTGCTTCCAAGCGAAGCTTCAGCGTATAAAGAGTATTACAAAAGCTTGGGAAATTCGCAAAAAGAAAAAGCTTAGCGAGGAGCTTGATGATATAAATAAGGAGCTGAGCAATATCTACTCAAATTTTGTCAACTGTGCCCCGGATTGAATACCTATTCTTCCATGGTCATTTTACAACAAGGAAGGGAGGAGATCCTGAAGATTGAGGAGATTACTTGGAAGCTCAAAAGCAGGATTTCATGGCTAAAAGAGGGAGATCTAAATACTAAGTTCTTTCACAAAACCACAAATGTGAGGAGGAATCATAATGCAATTTGGAATATCCTGAAACAAGATGGTACCTATGCTCATACAAAAGAAGAGATTATGGAGGAAGCTTTCAGGCATTTCTCGACTTTTTATAAGGCTGACCAGAATATATCACCTGAATGTCAGGAATGGATCCTTCATTTCATGCCACAGATGTTTGATGAGGAGGATATTCAGTGTCTAAATGCTCCAGTTTCAAAGAAGGAAGTTGAGGCAACTCTAAAGTCTTTTGCTCATGATAAATGTCCTGGCCCAGATGGCTGGCCAGCAGAATTTTATATCCATTTCTTCGACATCATGTCTGATGAGATAACAGAGATTGTTGAATATGGGAGAACTTCGGGTCATATCCCCTCTAGCATGAATTCCACTTTGGTGGCGCTCATCCCGAAGTCATCGGCTCCTAAAATTTTCACAGATTTCAGGCCGATTGATTTTTGTAACATTTTATATAAGATTACATCTAAAATCATACAAACAGGATGAAGTTGACCTTGTCTAAGCACATTTCCAAGGAGCAATATGGTTTTCTGAAGGGTCGATCAATACATGATGCAATCGCGATAGCACAAAAAGTCATGCATTCCATGCATGCTGGTAAGAAGGAGGCTCTCATCATGAAAATTGATCTATATAAAGCTTACGACTCTGTAGATTGGTCATACATCTGTATGATTCTCTTTAAGATTGGCTTACCTGTTCATATCATTAGATGGATTATGGCATGTATCTCCTCTGCGGTTTTTGATGTTACTATAAATGGCTCGCCGAAAAAAAAATTTGGAGCTGAGCGGGGGATTAGACAGGGATGTGCATTATCCCCCCTTATTTTCATTTTGGTCATGGATGGCTTTAGCAGGTTAATGAAGATGGCGATGACATCTCGTTTTATATCTAGATTTTCTTTCTCCAAGGATGTAAGTATCACTCACTCACTTTTTGTTGATGACTTTCTCATTTTCTACAAAATCATCAGAAATCATTGGTTCTATATTCATTACTTGATTAGTCGTTTTGGTCAGGCTACTGGTCTTTTTAATGTACTTAGCAAACTCCAATGATAAAAAATTCCCCAAAATTGTCTTCCTCCAACCGTTTGTGGGTGAATTTGCTGCTAACCTGTCACGACGCTCACTGGATGTCATTTCTGTTTTTAAATAATCATTTCCTTTTATTGAACTCTATCTCTTTTTCAAGTCTCTAGCTCTTGCCCAACTTCTTTGTCTTTAGCTTAGGCTCTGACCCTGACTTTAACTCAGGCTCTGACTTTGGCTTTGGATTTTTCTAAGCCTTGGCTCTAATTTTTATGTCCAGCCATTCAGCTTCAAGCCCACATGCTTAAAACTTAATTCAATACAAAAATGAATATGGGAGACATTTTGAATATTGAAATTATCTTATACCAAAATAATCAGTCCACTTATACCAAAATAATTAGTGCATGCATTTCTTGCTGAACAGATTTTACAGCAGGAAACTAGACTACTAATGCAGTGCTTTTAACAAAAAATAAATGAAGCCACTAGACATGAACAGATTTTACAGCAGGAAATCGGACTACTAATGCAATGCTTTTAACAACAAATAAATGAAGCCACTAGACATGATAAAGATGAAGTCCATGTAAATATTTTAATGTAGATTTCGACACAAATACCCAAACATCAAAACAAGACTTCAAGGATGCACAGGAATGGGGCATATTAGTTTGTCCCTATGGGAATAGGCGGTTCAACATCATGATTCCTTTTTTCAAAGCCATTTCTTTTTGTTGGATATCATGATTATCTTTTTCAAAGCCATTTCCTTTTGTTGGGTATGGGTTTCACTATGGGCAAACCTTGGATTCCCAAATATATGTTTTTGATTACTTTCATCGAGGAAGAGGGGATTTATTTAGAAGCACTTCCCTTCATATTAAGGGAGACAAAATGTTTGAAAAAAATATAATTTTGAAAATAAATGTTGAGATATGTAATGATGGATGAATGCTTGTGAATAAATAATGGAGTTTAACCTCCAAAACAAGACCAACACATCTAGACATGGAAAAGTGAACGGAGTAGAGGAAAGGAGAAGATTATAACATGATTTGTGCATGAATACCAATTTAAAATACAAAGAATTATAACATGAACTAGATTTAGTAGATAGTAAATAATAATAACATCTAACTTAAATATATAACATAATTAATGGAAACCATTAATTGGATGAAGATATGAGATCTTCAATTTTTACAATTTGGTTTATAAACCTTCTCTGCATTAAAACCTACAGCGACCTTCCATAAGAAAAAAAACCTCTTAATTATCAACGTAAATCATAAGAGAAACATGATATAGCCTAATAATTCAGACAAACTGATTGAGGTACTCGTCAATTGTAGTGTATTTTATCTCAGGATATAATTCAGTGGCCTCTACCCCATTCGGTCCAATTTCAAAATTTGTTTGATTGCCTTCCAAAAAAGTTGAATGGTAAAGCAATAACAAAAATTCCTTTGTCTCTACAACAACACAGTTTTGTCACCCATTAAGCAGTTTACATTAAAATAATATCAAAGAAGATTGTTAATATGGATATATGCTGCTCCTGAGCAGAAACGTTTCGTTTATAATTTCATTAGAAATATTTTATGACCAGTGTATTAGAACTAACCTTGAATTGATTTGATGACCTGCGCTTCGGATACATAGACCTTATCCAGAGGCTTGCCAATCTTTTTCTCCCAAAGACCCATAAGCTCATTCAAAAAGCTTATTCATAGACAAAATGTTTGCAGGAGGCCTCATGTACAGAGTCTTGTTCAAAGTTCTTGGATCATCCACTGGCTTGATTGTGTAAGTTGCAACATCATCCTCAATCACAAATACAACTGCATATTCACAATATATTCAAATGGTTCACAGTGACATGAATAAATATAATAAATTGTGGACAAAAATGAATGGCCCATCAAACCTTTGGCATTTCCATTTCCAAGAATCACAACTTTTCCCCTTTGAGGGGTTGTAAGGTCAGTCTGTCCCAAGCTTGGAATAAAATTCCCTTTAAAATAGTTGCTGGAGATGGATGTGTAAGGAATGCCTTCTGCCTCAATTATCCAACGGATTTTGGCTTTCAGTTGGTACTTACTCTTTACAGGCTCCAACCCTATTTCTTTTTCAACAACATTCCCAAACTCATAAGGCAAAAACCTCTATATCATCATGCAAAATACCCATTAGGGTATCAATTTTTCCAAAAGTAGGATAAGGAGATTATATTATCAATCTGTGCATTGCTGTTTCAGAGAAGCTTCCACTAACTTGATAGTGCCAACCTCTTTGATAGCGTTGATAATATTGAATTGGTCTGCTATCTACAATATGCCTACTGTGCAGATTACCACATCCACCAATTTAATTGCCTCCAGCAGGCTTACATAATTGTCCAGAGAATCCTCCTGCAGGGCATTGAATTTTTTATTATAAAATCAATCATCAGAATAAATTTTTGGTCATCATAACAAGATTAATTGTCAGGATAGCAGTGGATTTTAAAACAATTAAGAGATTAATGAGATCCATATTTTAAATAACCTCTTCTATTAAATGTTGACATTGTATATATAGAAAACCATGCTTTGATTAAAAATGTTTTTGAAAGCTATATTTTTCACATATTGGTATGTGGAATTGACATTCATTAGTCCAAATGAATTCCATATGAATTTTGTTTAGATGTGGACCTTTATGTTTCCCATTTGGTCTTGAAAGTGGTTTTAAATCTACCCTCATTAGAAACAAGAACCTAATTGTATCCATCTAAGAATGAGAGCATTTTGAAATCTATTAATAGCTACAAATTTCCTAGTTCCTAAATCTTTGTTAGCAACCATAAAATTGTCTAACTACCATAGAATGGTGAGAAGCATCACCTCACCACCTTTAGTTCTATGAAGAAAAATAATTTCTTTGTGAAATAAATAAGTTAAGCTAGAAAATAGTTTCCAAAAAAAAATTTAAAAATATTCCAAAAGTATATTGAATTTGGTTCCTCCTTTAAATTCCATGAAGATGTATGGCATGTTTCTTTCCTAATTTATTAACCTCTTCATTTACTATTTTATATTCAACCCTGAGTTGAAAATGTATTTATTTAATAGTTTATTAATCTCTTTTAAGATTTCATTATTTTGAAATTTCTTTTTCACCAACAATGCCTTCTATTGAATTATCTTAATTCTTGTTGCTATGTTTTAGTTTTATTCCTTTTAACTTCTCAATTTGTCTTTAAAAAAAATGAATATAACCATATATAATTAAAAACTAATCTTTCTTCATTTTTAAATTTATTTTTTATTTTTTTTACAAAGAGTTTCATTTTTGTTTTCAAATCTTTTAAATTAGATGTTTTTTTACAATAATTAAAATTATATTAATAATAATTTTTATTTTTATTTCTTTTAAATATATTAGTGTGATAGCTAAATTTTTCAATTTCTATAACAAATATATTACCATATATATATATATATATATATATATATATATATATATATATATATATATTAATTTCAAATCTAAAATATTATATATATTTTACAAATATTTTGAATTTCACTCCAATAATTTTAAATATTTTTGTTATCAATTTTACTAAACATTTTTTAAATTAATATATATATATTTTTAAATACAATAAATTAATTTTTTCTTAATAACTTCAAATAACTCTTCGTTAGAATTATCATTCACTTTCCTTTAAAAACGATAACTCTATTCCTGACTCAATTATCTCATTATATTACAAAGCTAACAGATTTAGTTTTACTGAACTCGATCACTCATATTACAAAACGAATTGATTTACCAAAGCTACAAATTTAATTTTAGAAGCTTCAACATTTAACAATGTTAAAGCATTTTATATTTAATGTTATAGACCCAGAAGAACCCAGCAGATGTGCACACGGTGAAGTTCATAAGATCGTAGAATATGGAGATTATATTAATAAAACCGTGTACCAGAGAACTTTTGAATTTACAAAGCCTCTCGGAAGTACTATCTGCTCAACAAAAAGGGACACATTAGAATAGAGTTTCGTTAATCTCAAACAACACAAACCATTACAGAAGATCTCCGACTAGAGATAAAGCTTTAGCTACTTAGACCACCGAAAAACAGTGAACATTTTTATATCTAAACATCAACAAAATATTTAAACACTAAACACACACCACCGCCCAATGCCAACAGAGCACTGTAAAGAGAACTGTAATGTAGTTTTCATATACATCACCGCCAAATGCCAGAAGAGCAATAATCAAAATTTGCATTGAGTTGGCGCGAAAAAAGAAACACAAACTTTAGATAACACGAAGCTCGTTCCCTGGGATTTTCTCCACAGTAAATTCCAGGAACCTCCAATTTGTCAAGTTTCCAGTGTATTCAAAATATCCATTTTTTGCGTTTGCCACGCCATTGCCATTTCTCTTTATATATTTTTTCGGAGGTTTATCCTCACTTTCACTTGGATCTTGGACCATACCCGTGTACTCCCATTTAAATTTATGAAAGCTACAAGTGCTCAAGACTTTCAGAGGCTTTTCACAACAGGGGCAGACACAATCACAATTGTCCTTTGCTAAGTCAAACTTTCCATACCCTCCTTTAGCGAGTTTGCAACTGACATTCTTCAGATATTGGCTGCAGGTGCGTGTGTCACATATGCCAGAGAAGGTAATACCACGATAGACAACATCCCACATATCTGCAGGTGACTTACTGAACTTGTAAAATCTGATGTCAGTTATGCTGGAAAATCGAACTGGATTGTAACCACCTAAATCTGTATAGTCACAATCACAAAGTTAGAGATGTAAAATATGAGTAGCAAACCTCAAACAAGAAAGCCACCACCAAATATCTTACATGGAGCAGCAGTCCATGACTGACATGAACCAACTATCGGACAGCCAGGCATTGTGACAAGTTGTAACCAACAGCGTTTCACTCTTTGCTTCTTGAAGACCTGCAAAACAAAGACCTGTGTCAATTTAAGTCCGACGGTCTCCGCAGAACCCATAAGAACTTTACCCCCCTCGCTTCCAAACCCATGGCCAGCTCCTCCGTCTGAGCGATAGATATGGAATTCTCGCTGCCGAAAGAAATGTAAAGCACGGATGCCTCCGCCTGCGTGTGAAGCCACTGCAAAACTGAAATTTACGCGTTGTGAAACTAAAATTTGAAATTTGAAATTGAAGGGCGCTCAAATTTGAAATTTGAACTGATTCCAGTATTTGACAGGATGGCTGGTCATATTCGTTGTCAGACCTGGGGAACGACACCATGTACCGTAGGGTCTGCCATCAGCCGGAGAAGACTTCGAATTCGAGCAGCGAAGTTTTCCGACGGGCGGCTTTTTCGGGCCAAAACGCGGACTACTCCATATTTTTAGCCGGTCAATATTACAGTTAAACTTGAATTATGTTAAGATGTGGATTAATTAAAAATATGATATATATATTTATGATTTTTTTTGGTTAATCTTATTTAAAGATAAAAATTTTGGAATTATTTAATTTGCATATATGTATTTTATAATTATCTAAGATATAGAATCTAATTGTATATTCAGAAATGCATTTAAAAAATAAATAATTGTATTCGGCAAAATCAAAACCAAAAAATAAATTATCATAATAAATCATTTAAAAAAATTTAATATAATATATATTTACAACAAAATATTATAAATCTAATAAATACTATACAAAATTCAATCCAAGCGAAATTTTGATGTGAAATGCATTTATATAAACAAATCATTGCAATCTCGGCAAAAATCATCACTCAGTTTCAATGAAAAAATAAAAACCAAACAATCTACTCATCAAATTATATCGTTTTAATTTATATTAATATAATGAATATTGGCAACAAAATAAAAACCAAAAAATCTACTCATCAAATTAAAAATATTATAAATCCAATAAATACTACACAAAATTCAATCCAACTGAAATTTTGTGTGTCTAAAATTTAGTTAAATTCAAAATCAATTTATCATTAAAATGATCCAATAAATACTATACAAAATCCAATCCAATTCGAATCCAATTTGGATTACAATGAAGGCAAACTTATCATTAAAATTATCTAATAATTTCTACACAAAATCCAAAACCAATTTATCATTAAAATAATCTAAAACCAAACAATCTATTTATCGAATTATATCCTTTTAATTTTTATTAATATAATAAATATTTGTAACAAAATAAAAACCAAAAAATCTGCCCATCAAATTAAATCCTTTTAAATTATATTAATATAATAAATATTTGTAACAAAATATTATAAATCCAATAAATATTACACAAAATTCAATCCAATTGAAATTTTGATATGCCTAAAATCTCGTTAAATTCAAGACCAATTTATCATTAAAATGATCCAATAAATACTATACAAAATCCAATCCAATTTGGATTATATTGAAGGAAAATGTATCATTAAAATGATCTAATAAATACTACACAAAATTCATAACCAATTTATCATTAAAATGATCCAATAAATACTATACAAAATCTAATTCAATTTGGATTACAGTGAAGGAAAATTTATCATTAAAATGATCTAATAAATATTACACAAAATCCAATCCAATTTGATTTATCATTAAAATGATCTAATAAATATTACACAAAATCCAATTTATCATTAAAATGATCTAATAAATATTACCCAAAATCCAATCCAATTTGATTTATCATTAAAATGATCTAATAAATATTACACAAAATCCAATCCAATTTGGATTATAGTGAAATTTTGATGTGTCTAAAAATCCATTTAAATTCAAGACCAAGACAATCTTTTTTAAATTCAAGATAGACAATCTTTTTTTTTTTCACAAAGAAAAAAAAAAACCACTTTCATTAGAAAACAAAAGCAGTTACATGTTACAAAATGAGACCCCAAATGGCCAAAAAATGAAGGCCCAAAAATGAACAGCAAAAGGCAAAGCATGCAACATACAAAGACTATGACCTGAAATAACAAACGGGTCAAATCGCGAAGTTGGGAAACAGTTTTTGGCGGATGGTTAGAATTCGGGAGAAATTTTTAATTTCTCGGCCGAGAAAAAAGTCAACTAAATTTCTCGGCCGAGAGTTTTAATAACTCTCGTCCGAGAGATTTTAAATATTTCGGAAGAGAGTTTGGTCGGGTTTAGCATGAGTTAAAATTCTCTCGGACGAGAGTTATGCATTTTCTCGTCCGAGAGTTTTGGTCACAAAACTCTCGCGAAAGTGTTTCGGACGAGAGTTGGAAAAACTCTCGGACGAGAGTTGGCAAAACTCTCGGACGAGAGTTGCGTCAAAAAACTTCTCGGAAAACTCTCGGACGAGAGTTGGAAAAACTCTCGGACGAGAGTTTTTCCAACTCTCGTCCGAGAGTTTTGCCAACTCTCGTCCGAGAGCCATTTAACTTTTAAAAACCAATTTAATAGTGACACAATGAATACGTTTGGTTTTAATAATTGATGACAAAGACGCAAAGGTTTTTTTATTTGAAATATGAACGTTGTATGGAGATTTGACGCACATGAATTTTAATATGACAATGGTATACCTCTACGTATCAACTTGTGTAATTTGCCTTTGAGATCGATAGTCAAGTTTCAGTGTGTTGTATTTTGATTTTCTGATCTAATCCATTAAACACAATTAGAAAATTCACTTATCACTCCCAGTGTGTTGAAAAAAGTCAAGAGTAAGAAATACCCCTTGACAAGTGGAATAAAATCGTTAAACCAAAGAGAGAGGGAAGACAGGGATCAAAGATCTAATCCCTTTTCAAATTATTTGGAAGCTAAAGGGACTTGGAGGAATCATCACTTGAGACGGATTTCCACAATATGTCATGATTAAGAAGTATGTTGAGCCCCTTAACATTGAAAAGTCTATAAGGTGTTCAAGAAAACCTGTCATAGAAGGTTTAATCAGTTGGAGAGAAATGATCGAGACCATTGACATACCATCT